>NIPM01001162.1:0-26793 GCA_002738285.1 Holacanthella duospinosa | reverse complement strand
GCGCTGAACGACAATCCTCTCCACCAGATGTTGCGATGTGTTCTCTCTGCCCTGTCTCCTGACAGAATAAAAGGCAGACAAAGACAGAGCACACCACCGACCTCTCAACTCTGACCCACTAAACCGAACCACCAAATCCCAATTCCCAGGCAAACTTATGGATAGACAACTGACGACCGGACAACTGATGACTGGACAACTGATGACTGGACAACTGATGACTGGACAACTGATGAGTGGACAACTGATGACTGGACAACAAACAACCAAAAAGACAATAACAATAAATGACTGACTGACTGACTTTATTTAAAACAAAAACTCTCAGGAGAGAGAGAGACCAAAACACGTCTTGGCCAAATAATGGCCAGGACGCGACTCTGGAAAAACTGCCCTCATGCAGTTCCTTTCTTTTGGAGAACTCCATGGGGGCGTTTTTCCAATAAAATTACGTAAATCATGGATCTGTGAACTTATCACAGACTCATACAAAATGAATAAAAATTATCTTGTCTGTGAGCACTAAGCTCACAGACAACTAACATGATTGAATTAACGAAGTCTGCGAGCACTAAGCTCGCAGAAAAACTAACAAAAAAAAATAAAATAATAATCATAATTATTGGCGCTGCTCCGTTGCACTATATTTTACAACAATGTACACAGCATTCGCCAATTAAACTGAATTTTGAACAGAATTTTATAAACTAAAACCCACCTTTTTTTGTCTATCAGAAACTATGTTAATGGAGGACTGGCTAAGTAGCAGGATGGGTTCTACATACCACCATTTCACACAGCATGCATCCAAAGGATCCGGGGGTCGACCATCAGGAGGATGTGTGCGGATGGGACAAAAAACTTGAGCACGACGTGGAAATTACAAAACAAGGTTGTACCATTATGTTGAAAGTGAGAACACTGGTGTCTACTACAATTGCCTTCATTTACACAACACCCAATGAGTCTACTCAAGAAAAAATCGCCGAAATTTTTGAACAACTAGCATACGAAGAAGGAGAAGTCATAATAGTTGGTGACTTTAACGCCAGAATAGGGAGAAATGACATTACATTCCAATCAAACAGACATAGTAAAGAATCCATAACAACAACAACGGGAGAAACACTGCTAAACTGGGCTTCGGATTTAGGTCTATTCATCTGTAACGGAAATTCACCAGGGGACGAAGCTGGTCATATCACATGCATAAATATGGCAAACGGTGAACAAAGTGTAGTGGACCTATCGATAGTTTCCCGAAGTCTTATCCCACAAATTGTCAAATTCGAAGTCCTAGACTGGTCAGAATCAGACCATTTCCCTTTAGTGCTTAGTTTAGCTAACTCCACAGTGCAGACCCAAAAGAATCTAACAAGGTACACNTGCTTAGTTTAGCTAACTCAACAGTGCAGACCCAAAAGAATCTAACAAATTACATCAAACAGAAAATGCTTATTCCTGATAGTGAACCATTATTATCCACATTTATAAAACAACTAGAAGTCAAACTTGTTTTCCCAGCAACAACAGATGTGGAAGTAGCTGGAGAAACACTTCACAAAGCACTAGTGAACACTTGCACAGAGCTTAACTTGTTAAAACCACCACATAAAGTATCTTGTAAACCCAAATGGTTTGATAAAGTTTGCAAGACAAAGAAGTGGGGAAAAATAATGCACTAAGAAGACTGCGCAATTGCAGAGCTATGGATGATTTGGAAGATTTGACGCTAGAATATCTCAGACTAAACAAGGAATTCAAAAAAACGCTTCAAGTGAAAAAAAAAGGTTTTCATATCCAAGTAGCTTTGAATCTAAGCACAACGAACAATTCATCCACGTTCTGGAAAGCAGTCAACTATTTTAAACAGAGTCAAACAAAAGAAAATGATATTGCTAAGGAATCATGGTTCACTCACTACAAAAAAGTTTTTTCGGCCGAAGATGCAATCCATCACAGTCCATACAATTTAGAAACAAAAATTGTTACCGATTCTATTCTGGATCGTGAGTTTAGTGCGCTAGAGGTCAGATATGCCACTAAATCACTAAAAAGAAGAAAAGCTACAGGTGCCGATATTCTTCCAAACGAAACTTGGAAATTATCAACATCCGTGCTTCTAATCTCTTAACATCTCTGTTCCAATTGTGTTTCGACTTAGGGAGGGTACCAACGGCTTGGTGCGTAGCAACGATATTACCTATTTTTAAAAGTAGGAATTGCGAAGACCCTAAAAATTACAGACCAATCTCTCTACTGAGCACCCTGCTTAAACTTTTCACGAAAATTTTAAACAACAGATTAGTACAATGGATCAATTACCACGATAAAATTTGAAACTGTTAGGCTGGATTCCGAAAAGTCCGCTCATGGGCAGACCATGTGTTTACTCTTATTGTGTTCAGTGCGCGTTGCCACCGAAACAATATCTAGTGAAATTTATTTATTCTTTTATAAATATTATTTATGCAATTCATAAGCGCCCATTTTCCTTTAAATTAAATCAGTGTTCAATTAGAATTCAAAGAAGAAGGTCGCTCAAATTTTCGCTCTCTTAATTTCTAATTACATTCAATACAAATTTAATTGTATTTATTTTTTATTGACAGTTTTATTGTTTTTTAAGTGATCACTTTAGTGCACCTATCGACTGGATAATACTTGAATCAATTCCTGCTAACTCTTGTTCCTGTCAATCTTGTTCGTGTCAATCTTGTTCCTGTCAATCTTGTTGCTGACTTGTTCCTGTTCCTGATCTATTTCTATCATCATTATTAAGCACTGTTCCANTTCGTGTCAATCTTGTTCCTGTCAATCTTGTTGCTGACTTGTTCCTGTTCCTGATCTATTTCTATCATCATTATTAAGCACTGTTCCAGATCTGTTCCTGTTCCTGACCTCTTTCTATCATCACTACCAAGCACTGTTCCTGATTTATTCTTGTTCCTGACCTATTCCTGGTCTGTTCCTGTTCCTGACCTCTTTCTATCATCACTTCCAAGCACTGTTCCTGATTTATTCTTGTTCCTGACCTGTTCCTGACCTGTTCCTGAGCTGAATCCTTTCCTAGTAGAAAAATTGTTGCTGTGGTATCCGTTACTGAATCAACCTCAAATCTTATTCTGTTCCTGTGTAAAAATAACACCCCTATACAAGTTACTTTGTGTTCACTTTGAATACGAGCAAAACATACTGCAATAGCTCAAATCCAACTTCTGCCAAAAAAAGAACTTTTTCTTTGTTTTGTAGACATCTCGCAAGCGTTCGACACTCCGAATCTNAACTTTTTCTTTGTTTTGTAGACATCTCTCAAGCGTTCGACACTCCGAATCTTGAACTACTTTGGAAAGTATTACATAACATTGGGGTCTCTAATAAGTTTATCAGAATATTCAAATTCATATATGAAACTGCAGTAGCCAGAATATTTTCCAGATTTGGTACCACAGATACAATCAAAATTGCGAAAGGCGTATTACAAGGCGACCCAGCAAGTCCTACGCTGTTTAGTCTTTTTATAGAAGAACTAACAGACAATTTTGAAAATTCCCAATTACAAGGTTTCAAACTAAACCTACGCAAAATTTACTTGCTATTACACGCTGATGATCTGGTGATTATTGCTCAGTCAAAAGAATTACTCGAAGAAAAAATTAAGCTTGCATCCAACTGTTTTCACTCACGTGGTCTGAAAGTTTACTTAAAAAAACTAAGGTACTAATGATCAGCAGAAATGACAGAACCAAAAAATATTCCTTCACATGGAGAGGTGAACCACTAGAGACCGTAAACTCCTACGTATATCTGGGTGTTACTTTCCAAACGAACGGAACTTTCTTTCTCACAACAAAAAACGCAATCAGAAAAGGAATTATGGCCCAAGGAATAATTTTAAGATTGATAAGGAAAACACAGTATATAAACATTCAATCTGCAAAATTCTTGTTAAATTCTGTTGTAAAGTCAACTACGATGTACTGCGCTGGAATTTGGGAAATGACAAATGCTGACCAATTAGAAACAGTACAGCATCAGTATTTCAAAAGAATCTTGAAACTTCCTTTTGCAACACCGAAATACTTTATAAGAATAGAAACCAACTCCATACATCTAAAATACAATATCTTCAAAGCTTTGCTTGGCTACTGTACAAAGCTGCTAGCAACAAAAGACCACGAACTAGTTCAAAATGCTTACCTAGAACTGAGAAAAGTCACATATCAGAACCCTTGTGTAAAGTACAGTTGGTGTCAACAATTGGAGACTGAACTCACATCAATCGGAGAATACGACATCTACTCGCAAAATAGCATAACCAAAATAATTGCCAAGAAAAAATTCCTACTCCAAAAATACAGACTGCGGCTGGAAAAATTAGACTCCATACCTGCTTCAGTATCAAAGATAATGCCCCAATACTGTTACATCACTCCTCAATCCGAACCAAAAAGTCTTCTACTCCCCTGCTACTTAGCTTCACCAGTCCTCCAGGTAAAATTTAATTTTAACTCAGTTTACAGTTCTGGAAAGTGGTACACTTAATTTGTGAATGTAATTCTTAATTAAATATTTGAATTTCTCTGAGGGCTATGAACTTTGCAGCAAATACGCAGACGGATGAATTTTCCTCTCACAATGTTTTTTTAAGTTTCTAACCTTCATATGCTGCAGATTTGAAAGTGTTGTTTTGGATATTCACAAGTACGCTCAATTTTGACATAGACATTGGTAGAGTTAATTAGTTAGTAGACTTAATTAGTAAATTTCTTACTACCTAAGTAGTGGTAGANACACGCTGATGATCTGGTGATTATTGCTCAGTCAAAAGAATTACTCGAAGAAAAAATTAAGCTTGCATCCAACTTTTTTCACTAACGTGGTCTGAAAGTTAACTTAAAAAAACTAAGGTACTAATGATCAGCAGAAATGACAGAACCAAAAAATATTCCTTCACATGGAGAGGTGAACCACTAGAGACCGTAAACTCCTATGTATATCTGGGTGTTACTTTCCAAACGATCGGAACTTTTTTTCTCACAACAAAAAACGCAATCAGAAAAGGAATTATGGCCCAAGGAATAATTTTAAGATTGATAAGGAAAACACAGTATATAAACATTCAATCTGCAAAATTCTTGTTAAATTCTGTTGTAAAGTCAACTACGATGTACTGCGCTGGAATTTGGGGAATGACAAATGCTGACCAATTAGAAACAGTAAAGCACCAGTATTTCAAAAGAATCTTGAAACTTCCTTTTGCAACACCGAGATACTTTATAAGAATAGAAACCAACTCCATACATCTAAAATACAATATCTTCAAAGCTATGCTTGGCTACTGGACAAAGCTGCTAGCAACAAAAGACCACGAACTAGTTCAAAATGCTTACCTAGAACTGAGAAAAGTCACATATCAGAACCCTTGTGTAAAGTACAGTTGGTGTCAACAATTGGAGACTGAACTCACATCAATCGGAGAATACGACATCTACTCCCAAAGCAGCATAACCGAAATAATTGCCAAGAAAAAATTCCTACTCCAAAAATACAGACTGCGGCTGGAAAAATTAGACTCCATACCTGCTTCAGTATCAAAGATAATGCCCCAATACTGTTACATCACTCCTCAATCCGAACCAAAAAGTCTTCTACTCCCCTGCTACGTAGCTTCACCAGTCCTCCAGGTAAAATTTAATTTTAACTCAGTTTACAGTTGTCGGAAAGTGTTTCAAGACAAGATATGCAAATACTGCGGAGATAGTCTCAACTTCTACCACGTAATGTGGGAATGTACACACAAAACGACATCGAGAAAAGTACTTCAAATATCAAGCACTAGACATCATAGATCTCATTAGTTTAATTACTCAAAACATTAACTGCAACGATTTCTTAACAAAACTAAAATTACTTATAACAATCTGTGTGAATAACTATAACTAGTTTAATTTTAACTCG
The DNA here is from genome assembly GCA_002738285.1 of Holacanthella duospinosa. Classification (NCBI taxonomy): domain Eukaryota; kingdom Metazoa; phylum Arthropoda; class Collembola; order Poduromorpha; family Neanuridae; genus Holacanthella; species Holacanthella duospinosa. The sequence goes on along the minus strand of NIPM01001162.1, from coordinate 20,832 downwards.
CAAATTTCAAAGATGATAAGGTGAAAACCACTGTCAAATAAATATGAATGAAAATGAATGAAATTATATTGGTTCTTTGAATTAATTATAAATCATTTGATGTCTAACTGATGCTAAAGTAGTCAGTGATGAGTTAATAATAAGGTAAATTATAAGTTTCAAAAAAGTAAAAACTAGAAAGCATTTTTAAATATCCCCGGACTTCTACTCAGTTTTCAATGTCTCAAGTAATAATTCTGTGCTCCATTTATATTATCAAGAGTAAGACACCACTCGGAGGAGAATTTCTGGTTTACTAAGGCCGAACCTTTACTATAACGAAATTTACTATATGCGGACATTTTAGTACATGAACACCTATCTTTTTACCGAGAACGGCCAGTTGCGTTTACTAAGACCGGAAATTTACTTTAGCCGGTTTTACAATAAACGGCTTCTACTGGATATAATTATATAATATATAATACATATTATATACATATATATTTGTATATGAGTTGGGCTTATTAGTATATTTTAATATGTATATATTTATATATAAATATTAAATATATGAATATATATGAATATTTATATATTTATTTCACAATAAATATTGGAATATTTATTGTGAATGTAATTCTTAATTAAATATTTGAATTTCTCTGAGGGCTATGAACTCTGCAGCAAATACGCAGACGGATGAATTTTCCTCTCACAATGTTTTTTTAAGTTTCTAATCTTCATATGCTGCAGATTTGAAAGTGTTGTTTTGGATATTCACAAGTACGCTCAATTTTCACATAGACATTGGTAGAGTTAATTAGTTAGTAGACTTAATTAGTAAATTTCTTACTACCTAAGTAGTGGTAGAATTCTCGCTATTTGTTAATCGTTAATTTTAAAATCATTTGAATAATNAATTCTCGCTATTTGTTAATCGTTAATTTTAAAATCATTTGAATAATGATTACTATTAATATTAATTTATCAACATCTAAACTTTTATTTAAAGGATATTTCAGAAGGAATGAATAATTCTACTCATGTCTCCCTAAAAAATGATGTATCACATGTATACTTTAATGATAATTTAATTTTTATAAACATTGACCTTTGACCCCTAATATATCGATATCAGACACATACCAGTTGATTTTTTTGCGGATTTGGATTCTACTGATTTTCCCNTTGACCCCTAATATATCGATATCAGACACATACCAGTTGATTTTTTTGCGGATTTGGATTCTACTGATTTTCCCCTAAAAATGATGTATCACATGCATACTTTAATAATAATTTAATTTAGGTTATTATTGACTTTTGATCTCTAATATTTCGAAATTTGACACACGTACCAGTTGAGTTCTTCACAGGATCGGAGTCTACGCATTTTTAGCTAAAAGATGACGTATCGCAAAAACCCTTACCCAATAAGCAATGGAGTGACCTCTCCTCTTAAATATTTCGAAGATACTTTATTTTATTAATTTAAATAATGAAATTATGAAGGTTTTGATTTATTAAATTTAAGATGATAGGATTAATCAAAAAATAATATAAGGAAAGGTTAGTTAGTATTTGCTTGAGCAAAATGTAAGGGTCTTCAACTGGGTTAGCCCCAATTTAGGTTAAAATTAAAATTACTGTATAATACAGTCAAAATAAAAATTGATTAATTAAAAAAAAGTTTTCTTATTATTTTAGTCTAGTAAATGGTAAAATGAATAGGATGGCAATGAATAAAATTAAACATAAAGCCTTGTTAATTAAGGTTAGAACGTTAAATAGCATAAGCGAAGAGGAAATACCATTCAGGCTGAATATAGATCGGGGTCACTTATTGGTTTGTTGGAATAAAATTATCTACATCCATTAAAGATGGTATATTTAACTTAAATGGAATATTAGGTGTCCTGAACTTATTGGGGTGTTCTGCGGAACGGACTGTTCTGGAGTGTTCTGCGGAACGGACTGTTTTTGGGTGTTCTGCGGAACGGACTGGTTTTGGTTGTTCTGCTGAACGGACTGATCTGAGGTGTTCTGCGCAACGGTCTACTCTGGGATGATTTGCGGAGCATACTGTTCTGGGATGTTGTGCAGAACGGACTGTTCTGGGATGTTCTGCGGAATAGACTGCTTTAGGGTGTTCTGAGAAACAGAGTGTTCTGGGATACTCTGCTAAGTAAACTGGATCCGTTCCTCCTCGACGCTCTGCGGAGTGATCTGGATCCGTTCTGCCCGAGATGCTGCTCTACCCAATCCAGCTATCGGAACACTCTGCCTGTTCTACCGGATCTACTAGTAGTTCTACGGGGATACTAGATACCGAACCCGTTCCGAACTTAGGCACTGCAGTTACGGGTCCGATCCGAGGTCAGGCACAAAAGTACGGAATTGAACCAAACTGAGGCACAGAAGTACGGACTTACCCGAACTCAGGCTCAGAAGTACGGACTAACCCAAACTCAGGCNTTGACCCCTAATATATCGATATCAGACACATACCAGTTGATTTTTTTGCGGATTTGGATTCTACTGATTTTCCCTCTTCACAGGATCGGAGTCTACACATTTTTAGCTAAAAGATGACGTATCGCAAAAACCCTTACCCAATAAGCAATGGAGTGACCTCGCCTCTTAAATATTTCGAAGATACTTTATTTTATTAATTTAAATAATGAAATTATGAAGGTTTTGATTAATTAAATTTAAGATGATAGGATTAATCAAAAAATAATATAAGGAAAGGTTAGTTAGTATTTGCTTGAGCAAAATGTAAGGGTCTTCAACTGGGTTAGCCCCAATTTAGGTTAAAATTAAAATTACTGTATAATACAGTCAAAATAAAAATTGATTAATTAAAAAAAAGTTTTCTTATTATTTTAGTCTAGTAAATGGTAATGAATAGGATGGCAATGAATAAAATTAAACATAAAGCACCTCCTTGTTAATTAAGGTTAGAACGTTAAAAAGCATAAGCGAAAAGGAAATACCATTCAGGCTGAATATAGATTGGGGTCACTTATTGGTTTGTTGGAATAAAATTATCTACATCCATTAAAGATGGTATATTTAACTTAAATGGAAGATTAGGTGTCCTGAACTTATTGGGGTGTTTTGCGGAACGGACTGTTCTGTAGTGTTCTGCGGAACGGACTGTTTTTGGGTGTTCTGCGGAACGGACTGGTTTTGGTTGTTCTGCTGAACGGACTGATCTGAGTTGTTCTGCGCAACTGTCTGCTCTGGGATGATTTGCGGAAAAGACTGTACTGGGATGTTGTGCAGAACGGACTGTTCTGGGATGTTCTGCGGAATAGACTGCTTTGGGGTGTTCTGAGAAACAGACTGTTCTGGGATGCTCTGCTGAGTAAACTGGATCCGTTCCTCCTCGACGCTCTGCGGAGTGATGTGGATCCGTTCTTCCCGAGGTGCTGCTCTACCCAATCCAGCTATCGGAACACTCTGCCTGTTCTACCGGATCTACTAGTAGTTCTTCGGGGATACTAGACACCGAACCCGTTCCGAACTTAGGCACTGCAGTTACGGGTCCGATCCGAGGTCAAGCACAAAAGTACGGAATTGTACCAAACTGAGGCACAGAAGTACGGACTTACCCGAACTCAGGCTCAGAAGTACGGACTAACCCAAACTCAGGCTCAAAAGTACGGACTTACCCGAAATCCCTATTTTGGAGACTCACTATTTTGGGACTTCTGCAAGAGCAGACTGGTTAGTTTACTGTACTGAGTAGGACTCTAGATACCGGACCCCTTTCGAGTCTGGTTCTGGTTACCGGACTCGTCCCAAACTCTAACTGGAACTGTTCTACGCCGGAGTCTGGTACTGGAATCCGGACTCGCCGGTGGGGAAACTAGTAGACTTGAAGGGGATATTCACACATCTGTTCTGTGGACTGGAAGAATTCTGTTTCCTCTCTTGGGAAGTTAAACACCTGCTGCTATCTGAGAACTCGAAACGTCCCGTTCTGCTGGGGAACCGGGGGTCACTCTCTTTGGGCTTACCGGACTACTCGTTCCACTAGGGAACGAGGGTTCTTTCGAACTATCCGAAAGAGTTCTCGTTCAATTTAACCAGGTCTGNGGGTTCTTTCGAACTATCCGAAAGAGTTCTCGTTCAATTTAACCAGGTCTGGAAAACTTACCGGTAGACCGTAATACACATCTTTCCAATACTGTAAGATCGGGTTGTACTCTCTCGTTCCTGGAGGATCCCGTAGGGAGCTAAAGTTTTTCTGGGTGCCGATGTCCCGGGTGATACCGGAGCGTCCGGGGCATTTATTCTCTACCACCAGGCACCTGAGGTATCGGAAACCGAAATAACCAAAAAAATGATGTGCGGTGTCTAAAGGATCCTGAAGAACTAGTGTTGTTCGCAGTTGATAGAGTTTGCCACGGTAGAATTGTGACCCTAAACTGGGATGAAGCCCTGCCGAGTCTACAGTCTTCTGTTGGATAAGGAACCTCCGTCACTACACACTTCCTGTTCTGAGGATGGGTAAATTTTCTCTCTCTCTCTCTATCTCTTCATTCCTTTGTGGATCACATCAACTACACCAAACTTCACACTATACATTCAGAATAAACACAATTTACTTCTAACTTGGACTAATTACGAATTTATTTCTCAATTTCTTACTAATCTATAACACTTATCATTGAACTAAAATTAACCAATATTCCTACCTTTTNAATTTATTTCTCAATTTCTTACTAATCTATAACACTTATCATTGAACTAAAATTAACCAATATTCCTACCTTTTTGGTAAATAGTGAAGCTAGGTCCTGGGTCCTACTACTTCAAGCTCTAAGCGTAGAATGAACTCCTTTCTCTCTCGAGACACAGGAAGATATCGGTTGTATTTAATGGGGGGATTACATCATAGGAAAACCGAGTTTCCTTTATCATTGGTTCTCTTCTATATTTGGTTTTTAATACAGATGAACATCCCGGATAATCACATCTGGCATGACTGGTTCAAACTGGTTTCAACTCATGACTCACTTTCTTCATCAGAAACCGATTTTCGCCATAATATACTTATTATTGGTCTCTTCATTAACTTTATTTATATCAGGGTTAGGGGGTCAATTATCAGGGTTCAATTTAAAGAAAATTAATGCTTTATCAACACTTAGCCAGTTCAGCATTATAATAGTATTCTTATTTTTAGGTTGTGATGAGTTACCTTTTTTCAATTTAATTAGTCATGCTATATTTAAATCTTTATTATTCTTATGTGCTGGATATTTTATTCATTAAAATGTATTTTTCAGAATATTCGTTTTATTAGCGGAGCTGGGTATTTGTACCATTTAAGTAGTCTTTATTTTGTTAGGTGCCAATTTTTATTATGTGGATTCAATGATTGTGGATTTATGTGATTTTTGTCAGGACTTTATTCAAAAAATTTAGTTTTGGAGGTTACCTTTTTGGGGCAGGAAGTTGATTATGTCAACCTAATCATAGAATTTTTTTAATTAAACCTAATCCTAATAGAACAGCCTAATCATATTATTTTTAAGGGTTGTTTACATATATGCAATCTGTTCGTTTGATCTTTTAATTATATTTAAAGCTTGAAAAATGTGTTTCAACAACAGTGGGGAAGTTAGAAGTTAGATATGGTGATACTTTTGCCTATAAAAAGTTTATTTATAATCTCTATTATTACCGTTTCAGTGTTTAGATGAATATGTTTGCCTTCATTAGTATATATTTTACTAACTTTAATGAAAGTATTAGTCATTTCCGTTGGCAGCATTCTAAGCACATTCCGTGATTCAAATCGTGATTGTAAAGGTGGAACTTATGGAAGTATGATGGAAGTATCAAAATATATAAATTATCATTATTAGTAAGTTGATGAGGGGTCCAACTATGATTTATACCTTATGTGTCATCTATTATTTTTATACCATTATTAACTTATGGTAATAGTTATATAAAATCACCTGGGCATGTTTCACCAATTTGCACTCCGCGTACCGAAATCCGAATACCTAACTCCGCAATCTTGGCAGAGTGCAAATTCATTATGTTTCACCAAAAGAATAAAACCAAGAATTTGCACTCCTCGAAGTTTGCGGAATTGCGGTATAAATAAAAACATCAGCATGGCAACTAAATTCATACAAACTTAATTTCATTATGGATAAACGTCGACATGAGTATGAAAAATAATTTTACAGGGTGCAAAAATTTGATTCATTCTGTACAAATTTTTAAATGGTAAACCACGGTTCCTGATAATACAAGCAGCAGCTTGTTACTCAAAGTCGAAAATCGGTATAATAACCACTGAAAGGTTCTATTACAATTATAAGCAATATTCGTTAATATACACTGTGGGCAAACTTTTTACACATTATTTTTCTCCACGTTCACATTAGCTACTAACTTTGCAGATTGTGATTTTCTGTGTTAGAGCTCATATACGTCGTAGTTCATAGTATGGTGAAGAATACCCGGCCAATTGAAGATAACCTGTGTTTCCATTCAATTGCTACTCATTCGTCCTTGCAAGCTCCAAAACTTATTAGAATTCATTCTGAACAAACACAGACAAGTATAAACCGAAAAACAAAATTTTTTTTTTGGTTGAATAAAAAACGGTACACTCTGTATAAATTTTTAAATACAAAAATTATATTAAATTTTAATATTAGAGTGATTATAAGATCAAAATTAACAGCCGAGGTAGTACAATAATCACTTCCGGGTTGATTGCAAAGTGTCACAAATGATTCTCAAAAGGTTTGCGGAATGAGGAGAATTTGCAAAAGATTAATGAGGAGTAGAAAGTGGTGAAACAGAATAGGTAATTTTCAGCTTCGTTTTGCAAACAAAAAACTCAGCAAACCTTTCACCGAACTCCTATTTGCGTCTCCGTAGTGGAACACAATTTTACTTCAACTTTGCAAATTCCACAAAACTTTTGCAAATTCGGCAAAACGGAATTANTCTCCGTAGTGGAACACAATTTTACTTCAACTTTGCAAATTCCACAAAACTTTTGCAAATTCGGCAAAACGGAATTATGGTGAAATAGGCCCCTGATCATGGATGGTTAGAATTTTGACGGGGCCAAGGAGTTTTATAGAAATTTATAGATTTATCATCTTTAATTGATAGGTGAGGTAAATTAGGGTTTAAAAATTATATTTTTATTTTACTCATAGCAGCTTTTGTATTAATAATTTTATTTAATAAAACTTTAGTAGCTTAATAAATAAAGCGTAGCATTGAAGATACTAAGATAATATATTTATCCTTAAAAAACTTTAAATAAAAATATTTTTTACGGTTAAAATCGTAAAGTTTTCAATTAAAATTATTAAACTGAGAAAGAAAAGTGGAGTTTAACTACTTACACTAAAAATTAGCACCTTAAGTATGAACCTCTGTTTTTTTTAATTGGAGTTGTATAACTATTGTTTTTATATTACTATTATTGACTATTATTAATTCTTAACTCACTGTTTAATATTTTGACATTTTTTCTTGTTAAAACTACTTCTTCGCATAGGCTAAGGCCTCACTCTGCGTACGCTAAGGAAACCTAAATAGATAATTTTATATTGAATAGTGTTTCCATGACAGCCAGTTTCTTGAAAGTAAGGGCACAAATTCAGAGTCACATAAAACAAAAATACACAACATATATGAACAAGTATACATAACAGAGCTATTATCTAAAATATTGAAACAGTGAGCATAAAATAAGGAATAGGTTATTCCAAATTAAAAAAAGCATGAGTTTTAAGTTTACTTGTTGGAGAAGAAGAACCAATGGAAAGTAAGAGGTAGAGAATTAGAGTAAGGGAAATAAAGTCTCTATTTATTTTAATGCATACCCAATGTATTATTTAGTTAGATTTTATCAATAATTACCTACGTCAAGAAATCTAAAATTTCAGTGCATATCCTGTCCGTTATACGGTTTAGATTACCCGTCACTGAGTGAAGTGGGAAAGTCTGGGTGTAGTTTGTCACATCAGTAAATGAGGATAAAAGAGGATTGGCAACATAGTTGACGTTTTTCTAAAATTTGCAACAAATTCAAACATTTTCAGTTAAATTTTTTAAGCGTTGCACTGGAAATCCCACCGTCGAGTTTTTTTCTATTTATTGCTAAGGGGTAACGATTTTGACTTGAAATTAGTGTTGATTTAATTATAATTCAACAAACAAAAGTTATCAACCGAATAAAACCCAAAAAAAATTTTGGGGTTGCATTAATTTTGAGGCATATCTTCATCTTTTTCCACATTAACCATTTGCGTACTTCAAAAACCTTTCACAATAAGCAATTATTTCGAAAATTGGTAAAGAAATACTTTTTCTATGAACGAGTTTAGGATTTTGTAACACCTTATTTGAAGGACCATAGCTCAAAAGCCGCACTTAAAATTGATGTACGAGGGAAGATGAATAGCAACAATTTTGTGATATAGTTTTTGTCAAAATTCCCCCGTGTTTTTGAGATATTGTTTTACAAATTTCAAAAATAAACTACATGCCGTATGGTGGGATAAACGAAACAATTTGTCTATACTCATCAATAGTTATACCAAAATATTAAAGTATATAGTAAATAGTATACAGTATAGTATATAGTATATAGTATAGTATATACAGTAAGTACCAAATAAGTTAGTGTCAGAAATTGAATCTGCATTGTTAGATTTAAATGGTTTATTGATAAATTGAAGGTAGTTCTTTTGGATTAACATTTATAGCAACATTTGGATTAGACCAATATCAAGATTATCCCCAAACTCGGTTGATAAATTCTGTTTTTTGACTTATAATTATATCAACGTTAATTTAAAAAATTTATTAAAAAAATCAACGTCAAAGTCGTTACCCTCAACTATAAATGAAAAAAACTCGAAGGTAGGACATAATAATTTTTTTCTTAACAGCGCGTTGGCGCTAAATGTAAGTTCTGCTTGTGGTTGAATCTTACTCTACATGAGCCATAGTTTCACCATATACCAAGAAGTGGACTTACATTTAAAGCCAACATGTAAATAAATGCCAACAGAGCTTACAATTTCCCCATAAGCTCTAATACAAAATTGATTTTTTTCCCCTTTACAGTACGGTTTTGAAAATGATTTGTTCAACAAATTCAAAGTATTTCAAATTTTTGAAACAGGAGACATGGTCAGGATGGGTGGCACTAAGTTTAAACTATTTCACTTAAAATTAAAATCTTAAAATTAGAAAATTTGATGCGCACGTATTTGATATAATTGAAGAAGAAACACCCTGCTTAGTACCCTTTCAAAAATGCAGAAATCAAGTATTTACCATATCTCATTGGATTTTCTTGTGACAGAGGTGAACATATTTTTGAATACATTTCCTTTAAGAATTGTTACCAGTTTGTAGATAATTTTGATTTTAATGGTGATATTAGCTCAAACCAATTCCGGTTTCATCACTTCAACATTAGGGGCCTATGAGTAACAAAATTTCAATGCCAATTCGCCCACTAAGAAAAGACTTTGAGCAAAATTATTATTTACTTGCCTATTATTTGTTCTTTACGAGTACAGGCATTGCCGGTCAGGACCTAGGTCTATCATTTGATCGAGAAAGTTATAAGGAAAACAAAGCACTATTTGCATTTGCAATTCACCAACCCACTGGAAACGAGAAGTTATTTCATTTGGAAAAATCCAAGTGTGAAGTGGGAAATACAACTTACCAAAGCACTTCACAATTCTGTTCACTGTATTGTGAGCAACAAGCAGTCCTTGAAATTGATCGATTCCGTAAATTTGTTGTTTAATCATTAATACTGTTGACCTTTCCAAAATTTTTGAAATCAGTATTGACAAGTTCTACTACAGATCTGTTATTCCGTCTGACGAACTCCGAAACCTTCAGGAACAAAATTTGGTCATTATTGTTAACGCAGATACATCTGCTGAACCTGAATTGCATTACTTAGCAATATTAAAAAGAAACATTCTGATGAAATTGAATTTTTTGATAGTTGTGGAATGTCGCTTTCATTTTATAATCCAGTGATCAAAGAATTCTTGGCGCGAACCGCAGTCGACATTAGTACGAATCGAACACGAATTCAATTTGTAGAAAGCAATGCTTAAGCACAGTTTTGTATTGACTACTTTTTATTTAAAACTAGTGCATTAAGTTATGAAATTTTTTAGCTCGATTTAATGACAATACGTTAGACAATAATCACTCGATTGTACTTACATTTGTAAGGAACAAGTTTCATATATATTTCTCAAAGACATTGGGTGAATCAGTCACAAATTCTGAAGCCGAAAATCTTGCAGACATCATTCAGTCTTGTCAGGCTCAGCAAATTACTTTCATCAAAGAATTAATTTAACGTTGGTATTGTTATAACAAGTGTGCAATTTGAGACTTTAATAAACATAAAAAAAAATAATAAAGTTTACACAAATATTGAATTTGCGGAAGGTTTATGTAGTATTCACCGATTTAGTACAATTTGTGGGATATTGGTGAGAGAAACAACAGAGTATCTGCTAACTCAAAGTTCCTATACGCGACATAAAACTAAAAAATCTAAATTTAGACGAAAGTGTGTTACAGCACCCGGAATGGATTACATAGCAAGCAGACACTGTGCTCCTGCCAAAATACGTAAGAGAAAACGAAGGATATTTCTGTTACTTACTGTCATTGATGTATTTTCCAAATTTGCATTTGCTGTTCCAATGAAATCTAAGGGGCCTTAGATGTTATTACAGCTTTTGAGTTGATATATTAAACCAGCATTAAGCAGCCAAAGTTTCTAGAATTTGACCAAGGGACAGAATTCTGGAACAAAAAATTTATTGCATGGCTAAACAGCAATTCTATTGAGATATACCACAACTATTCGGATTTTGGATCAAGCGTGATTGGACGGTTCAATAGAAGCACATGCACTCGAATATTTAAATATTTAAAATTGAGTGGTCAGCAGAAATACAGTGACATTCTTCCATTGCTGCTGAAATTCNCTCGAATATTTAAATATTTAAAATTGAGTGGTCAGCAGAAATACAGTGACATTCTTCCATTGCTGCTGAAATTCTACAATAATTTAAAATACATTTATAAGCTGAACCTCGCCCAATTGACATGAACGAGCAAAACGAAATGGATGTTTGGATAGAATCCTACAAGTAACTTTATAAAAAGCTAAATACACAAGAAAATTTAAATTATTTGATTGTGTTCGTGTAAATAAATTGAAAGCGAACTTTGAAGAAGGTGATTGACCTATGTTTACTACGGATATTTTTGAAATAAGTGAGGTCATCAACTCAGTTGCCATTACTTATAAAGGACATAATGGGAATGTGAGTAATGGTATTTTTTAAGGCCAGGAGTTGAAAGAGGTATCAGAAATGCTTGAGCAAGCATCTGAAGAGTTCATAATTTTATCATGTTATCTAATTCGCCCTTCTAATGATTCACAGAAATACTTTTTCTCTAACAGAGTTACAAACTATAGGATCAACCTACCATATAAGGTTCATTTGGAGCCTAGTCAGTATGAATTAGGACTTTCTGAACTGACGTATGTTTGTTCCATTTGTACATTGACTCGGCAAGACGGGTATAACTTGATCTCCTACTCAGGGCTGATGGGAGGCAGTACTGCTTTGAATCTTGAACACTATGACTCAGTGTTTCAGGTAATACAGGAAGCAACTCAAAATTTAACAAAAACAACGTTNCTGAATCTTGAACACTATGACTCAGTGTTTCAGGTAATACAGGAAGCAACTCAAAATTTAACAAAAACAACGTTGACTGTTCTTATGGTGAGGTAAAGAAACGAGTCAGGCTTGAAATTCCTGTAGGAATAACCAAACAAATCAGTAAGAAATTATCTGACGTGCTTGGATTTGACGGAAAACTTCATTTCTCAAATAACTATCACAATTTTATGTAGGAAAGAATACAGCAGATTTGTTCACTGGAAAATAACATATGTTCATTTATTGAGATACCATTCAGTTGTAAATTGTTGGATCTAATCTGGTGCCATTAAAACGTATGGTGAACGTTGCTGGTGAAGCACAAGCTTATACACCAACTTTTCTTAATCAATTTTATATCCCACCGTCTAGAAGTGAGTTTGATGTGATCTCCATTATTTTGTGATAAATTTGGAGAGGATCTCCCAATTGACAAAGCACAAGTAACTTTTACATTACACATCAGAGGAAAATCCAAGCACTATGACTCTTCAGAGCTATGACTNGACAAAGCACAAGTAACTTTTACATTACACATCAGAGGAAAATCCAAGCACTATGACTCTTCAGAGCTATGACTGTGAATCTACCCAGTTAAATCAGTCATTTACATACTGCTGGTGGAACCCAATGTGATAAAGCGACATTTGTGATTAACTTAATTCAATATCTGGGCTCCCTTGTAAAACCTCGAATTGGCGATGATGTCATCATATTCTACAAAGAATACCAACCTGCCTANTATCTGGGCTCCCTTGTAAAACCTCGAATTGGCGATGATGTCATCATATTCTACAAAGAATACCAACCTGCCTATGACAGAAATAAATCTTTTGATAAGCGTGTTAGGTGCGTGGAAAAATTACATATAGAACTGATTCATGCTAATAATACACTTATTATAATTGATGACTAAATGACTGACTCACTAAAGGACAAAACAATTCTGCAATTGTTTACGTGTTTAGTTCATCATCTGTAAGCAAATATGCATATTCATTGATACCAGCACTATGAACTCGATAATCTGATTTTTTTATAACTCTATATCTGTTTTTTTCTTGTCCCAGAATCTGTTTCCTCAGGAAAAATATGAAAGGGATATTCGACTCAACACCCACATAACGACTTGCAAGACTCCTTATTTTTCAAGTGTTGTATTTGAGCCGATAGTTGAATCCTAGAAAACCATGTGAATTTTCGAAACCTATGAACAAGTGACTCAGAATCCCTGTACATCTCTTTTTCTAAATTTACATCCAACTGGTCATGATCATTTACGCATTAAGTCTAGAATTCTGACACACGAAGATCATATAATTTATCGTCCAAACTTAATTAGTTTCGTCCACCTGACAAAACGGATAGAGTGGAACAAATAGTTAAAGAACTAGTCAGAACGAGCAAAAGAAAGCAGAGAAAACATATTATCAACTAAGCTTCGAGAGACAATATTACGCCTTGCCAGAATTAGCTCTGAATACACCACAAGGTAACATTTTGCTGAGCGACCTACACAAGAAAAAGCTAAGAGGACAAGCAGAGTATCATAATTTTAGCAAAAAAGAAATTCTCTATGAAGTAAAAAATGCAACTTCATGTTCAAAAAAGAGGGTTTCTCGCTATACTCATTACAACAATGCTGTCTATACTTGGTACAATTGCCGCAAACGCTATCAGTCACGTAGTTGGACTATAATGTCAAAAAAAAATGAACCTCATTTCAAAAACTAGAGTATGAGAAAATGAATTGGTCGAATCACGCTAGTTAATTACTACACAAGACAGCTTTTTTTCATAAGAATAAAAGCATCAAATTCTGAAATTTTTAATTCGGACTTCCTTGAATATGATATATAACTTGAGCTCTTTAATACCGCGATGAAGGGATTAATAAATTATTTCCATGAACTTAACTCAAAGTTCATTACCTATTCCAATAGTGTCTTCTAATTCAAATATTGTTCCTCCCACTGAGCCTATCAAAAAATTCAAAAAGCAATCGTGATGCTGATGATCATTTATCACTTTAGCGACTAAGCAAGATTCTACCTCAAAGATTCCGACATGTATATTAAAATAGCCATAAAGAAAGAAAACAATTAAATTGCATTGGATGAAGCAATAGAAGTCAGATTTATCAGAATTTGTAGAAAGAGAAATATATTTTATACTTAATCTCATACGTACTAATGTCTACAGTCAAGAACGTCACTCCTCCCGCATGAGCAAATATGTTTCGATATTTACTGAAATTTGCGATACTAAGTACAACTATGGGTTTAAGTTTGCAAAATAGGATGACGTCACAAACGTCATTGGAGCGACGCAAAGCAATGTCTTTCAATGCTAACTATGACTACGATTCTGCTTCCGATGATTCTCAGTTCAATACACCCATTGGCGTTACTTGGGTGCCATACAACAACTTTTGTTTAGTTGCACTACATCATTCAATCTGTGAACATATTTGTAAATTGATAATCTATGTGCAAGTACTTAGGATAAGCAAGATCCACTTCCAAAATGTATCCAATATCATCATCATCAGACCCCGATGTCGAACTGGTCAACGAGATGTTTCTGTACGAAAGTAAAATTGCTGACTGGAAGCAAGACTCGCATTGCTTTTCCGTAGATATTTACCATATCCCAATAAACTATATACTTTGAATCTTTTACATTTCCTGTGTACCCTTTCAGTAATTTGTCGTTGACAATGGAATGCCGCATGCTATTTCATTCTTCTTATATAAAAATAATCGCTCAGTATTTCATTATTTCTAACTAAATATAAATAACTTTATACCTCGAATTCCCAGCTCCAAAAATAGATATACTTCGACATCGGTAATTAATTCCAAACAAACTGCGGACATTTTAGCTGCAGCAATCCAAGATAATCCAGATACTGAAACGTAGTGTGGTGAATCCAAACCGAAGTTCTCTAGTGACATCTCTTGAAACTGCTCAAAGACAGGCTAGCAGCAGGGTATCAATTAACACATACAAATCATGGTAGGACGGAAGGTTTTGAATTTTAAAAGCTTTGAAAATTTTTTTGGCATAGCAACATTCTTTTTTTGTTACATACTCCTTTTTGAGACTATCGAATAAATGTTTCCTAGGTAGTAGCTGCGACTCCTCAAATTTCCCCCTGGAGTCAATGTAGTCGTAGGGAAAGATTCCCTTTCATGTCAAAAGAGTGGCATTGACACAAAACACTTTCCAAAATGGTGAAGTTGTCCACACCTTTCATTTTCAAATTTCCTACTTAATTTACCAAGACAACAATTTAAAAATTGCTGTGAGTTTATGAACTCCAAATTGTCCACCGTAATCGACAAGTGTTTTTCAAAATTTGTAAGCGGAACAGAAATTTTCTTGCCGATATTGCTAAATCCATTTACGATCAAATGATGATTATACCCCCGAAAATTGTGCATCTGAAAAACGATATGACACCTAATGAACTTAAAGTTGTTTCAAATTTGTGTAAACTATATTTTAAAATCTAAAATCTTACAATAACAGGTAAAAGATACTTTTGTGTGTATTTCAAATTTCAAATTGCCTGTTGACTGGCACCACGATATTTTCCTTTGAATAAATGAGTTAAAACAATGTGAACTTGTGAAGTTAGTGAGTTAAATAAAACAGCTACCTGTGAGATGATTATGATTTTTGCATTCAATATCATTTGGAACTCTTGAAAGCTAAGTTTACAAATTTAACAAATGGTATCAGGTTGAAAATTATTTTATCAGCGTCGAAAATTTCCAAACGTAAATTAATCTTGTAGACGTCTGTAACCACAGTTGCAATTTCGAGCAAATTTTGTATGAACACATCTACTTCGTCAGGTCCTCTGGACACTCTGTGCGAGACCAGAGTTGAATCGTCTTTCACAGAATTCAGTTGGAATATAAATTTTCTTTCTTTTAGTTTTGGAAGTTTTTGTGTTTGAACATGTCACCACTGGCTTCAGCCAGCATTCCATGTCTCCAANCTTTCTTTTAGTTTTGGAAGTTTTTGTGTTTGAACATGTCACCACTGGCTTCAGCCAGCATTCCATGTCTCCAAGGACGACGAAACTAATTTTCATTTGATTAAGGAAATTTTCGAAGTATATTGACGGAAAAGGCTCACTTAGGGTTGCAGTTATTTTAACATATAACTATAATAAAATATTTTTCATTCAGGAGAATGTGGGAAATATGTATGATGTGAAATATGAAACTAATAAAATGTGTTTATTCTTGATTGGACTCTCAGACATGGATTTACTCATATATTTTAAGTTTTGCTAGAATGAGTTCTTTCGCATAGCAGCAAGTGAAGATAATAAAATTCTGAGTATTATTGAATAAAAACAGTGATGTGAAAAATGTTTAGATGTTTTGATCCTTTTACTTCATATCTCAAAGTAGAACATTGCTCTGATTGTGCATACTGCAAAGTATTGGAACTAAGTCGTTTTGCATGAACATCCTATTAAAAAGAGAAAAATTCAGGTTATAATAATTTGAGCAATTATTTGTATCGACATACTATACCAGAAACCTAAAATTTACGTAGCAAAATTTGTATAAAATATTATTTACCTGTATCTGGTTAAAATTTTTCCTGTCAGATTTTCATCTAACACAGCTGTCTTGCTGCTTTAAATGCTTCATACAGTGCTGACAATGTCACGTACAAATCGAAAACAAACAGAATATAAATTTATTATCGATAAGTATGGTATACATCCATGCATACAATACACAAGATACTAAATGTAGTACATGCAGAGCGATTCCACATATGTTGCTAACTCACAAAACTTAACTCAACTATAACTATATATGCTGTAATACTTACATTAGGATCTTCTGGCATACACTTTTAAAGATGTGCGAGATAAATCTTTATAACACACAGACTAGATGATGAGTTCGTCATTCTGAACACAATTGTTACAAATATTTGTTAATTCGTTCAATTAGGTCTCACTGGCTGCAAATAACACTGGTACCTAACTATGGAATCATTACCCCTGGAAAAAATGAAAAATTATGTAACCCGTTAGGACCGAAGCTCGTGTAAAAAATTACACGGCCGTGTAAAATTTTACACAGCAGAATTTACGTGTAAAAGTTTACACGCCTGAAGCTATGATGTCGGATTGACTATTCATTTAGTGTTCAGTTCCTGTGACCATCGAAGTAATCTATTTTCCTTTTCAATGAAAGTTACTTAATTTTTATAAATATTGTTTATTGACACACGTCATAATGATGTGTTTTCTGGTTATTTAAATCAGTGTTCGATTAAAACAAGGTTGTCTGTATATTTCGGTTTCTTGATTTTAATCACTCAAATATTACATATGTAACTAGAAGTATACCCTTTACTAATATTAATTTTTTTTTCGGGAATCAGGAGGGCTGCGGTAATTCACAAAAGGGGTGCGGGAAGACAAGAGGAGGCTGCGGGAACCCACGGGAGGGTTGTGGGAAAACAAGAAAGGGGTCTGGAGACCCACGGGAAGGCTGTGGAAAGACTCGGGAGGGCTTTAGAACCCACTGCAGTGCTGCGGGAACCCACGGAGTGCGGAAAGTAGAGTAGGGAGAGTTGCGGGAATATACGGGAGAGATGTGGGAACCCACGAGAGGGATGTGGGAAGACTTTAGAGGATTGTGGGGATCTCACGCGAGGGATGCAGGAAGAGTAGAGAGGGCTGCGAGGGGGCAGTGGGAACCCATGGGATGGCTGCCAAGGGGCAGTGGGAACCCACGGGAGGGTTGCGAGGGGGCAGTGGGAACCCACGGGAGGGCTGTGGCAACCAACGGGATGGTTGTGAGTAGACTAGGGAGGGCTGCGGGAACACAGTTTTCCTGTATTAACATCATCCCAATACAATTTTTTTGTCTTCGTTTTGGATACGAGTTATATATTGACACTAGTCCTGTTTACCGAAAATTCCCAACATGGATTGGTCTGACAATGTTGTAAAAAAAATGGCCGTGTAAATATTTACACGAGGTTTGGATATTTAGCTATACTTTTTATTTTCCCCGTGCCCATTGCCGTGAAAAATTTTACATGAGGTTAGGTTTGTAAAAAATTAAGCCAGGTAACTTTGAAGAAGGTTTTTTCAAAAAATTCGTGGTATTACGTATCAAAGCAATCTTGACGGGAATCAAGGCAACCACATTGAAGAAAACTTAGTTGAGGTATACATGTGCGCCATTTATAGGATCTTAATGTAATTTTTCAAAGAAAACTTGATAAGTCCAAGCCCGTGTAAATAATTACACGCGAATCGGTTTTACAGGGTTCAACAGAAATATTTTAGTCTCACTTTAATATCATCAACTTTAGAAAAAAAAATTTTTTTTTTATTGTTAACCTTTATTGAATCTTTTGGTATATTGGTTCCGTAAGTAAATTCAATACCTGTTGTAAATGAATAGAAAGTCTGGATCTAACGGTCTGACCGACTTGCGGAGAGTACGTTGATGAATAAAGTTGTTTGTTTCAATTGATTGATGTAAAGTACTGATGTAAGGAGAATAAAATTGAATTATGTAACTTTGAGCAGAAGAGAAAATAGCAATAAAGAAAAATGTATCATAGAATGTCTCATTTGGACTCACACTACATGTATGATACTACATGTGTGACGTGTTCCCTCACTTGCGACATTTGTAATATCGAAAACATTCAAATAGGACGCTGTGAGTTGAACGGGAATCTCAAGTGGCCTTTAACCAATCATTATACGTGTTTTTTATGGCGGCTTGAATAAACTCAACAGTCAAATCATTAGTTCCAGTTCTCTCTCCTATTTCATTAAATATTTGAAACTTTTGACAGTAGTCAATGTGTATGTTTGACAGATGGTGCTGCAGTGTAGCAATAGATCTAAAATTTAAAAATTTATTAATTTAGAAAATTAGAAAATTTTTTTACTAAATAATTTCCATCTATTGCATGTCAAATAATACACTTTTTAGATCAAATCTTCAAATAATCAAATAATCCAACATCCTAGCTGTATATCAAAAAATATACCTTCCTAGCTGTACGTCAAATAGCCCTACGTTGCTTGCTGTACGTCAAACATTACACCCTAATAGCTTCATGTGAAATAATATTCCCTTGCTAGATGTTAGTCAAATAATGCACCTTTGTTAGCTACACTTTAACTAATACGTAAAAAAGTTTGACCTGAGACTTGAAGGGGTGACCTTAGAAAAAAGTCATATGAAATAGTTATTAAATTTACAATATGGATCAACTTTTGTAGAAGTCATTTTTCAACTTTTGAGTGAACGGAAAACAAGGTAAAAAAAGTTTGACCTGTGACCTGAAGCAATCATATTGAAAAATATTGTGACACAGTGTTGTATTTTCACTAGCTTAATTCCTAAATATTATTATACCCTTTTTGGGTTAATTCCGGATGGGTANAAAAGTCATTTTTCAACTTTTGAGTGAACGGAAAACAAGGTAAAAAAAGTTTGACCTGTGACCTGAAGCAATCATATTGAAAAATATTGTAACACAGTGTTGTATTTTCACTAGCTTAATTCCTAAATATTATTATACCCTTTTTGGGTTAATTCCGGATGGGTAGGATTTCTAACATTGAGACTGGTCTTGGGTCTCTAAGTTTATCATGTCCTGCCTGATTCTATACTTCTTTTGGCTGCGGGTCTGGTTATCAGGCGCTTCCTCTGTGTTCTAGGTCCTATTTTAGGACTCTATTTTGGGACTCTGCTATTTTGGGATTCCCTATTTTAGAACACTACTTACTCTAACCAAGCGTTTCGCAGGGACGTGCTGCCTGTGTGTTCTGTCTTGAGCTGTAACACTGCCAGACATTATCTCCTTCACCCTGCAGGCTCGAGCGGACTGATAAGAAAAAACTCCTTGATTTGTAATGCACATAAATAACAGTTATATTTATTTCCACGTACGAATTACCAATACACCAACACATTACAAACAAATATAACACAGAACTCTTATTGTTACAAAATACTGAATCAATTCAAGAAAACAGTACAGTTGTTACCGAATCTGAATCTTAAAGCCGAATGACCACTTCCCCCGTGCGCTCGTAAAAACCCTCTATTTATAGACTCGTCATTGCCACAAATAGTTCATCATTCGGTGAATTTCCCTGAGCTCATTCATCCTGTTATGTAAGAATAGATGGGCAGAGAAAATTCATTACACTTTATAAAATTAATAGTTACGCCACAAAGCCACGAATATCCCAGAAGTACATGTTTTCCGTTTCCGCCACAATATCACAAGGAATACGTTACTACGTTACAATATAGAGCAACTTCTGTCGATGTTATTTTGCACGTTATGAGAGAACGGAAAACAAGGTCAAAATAGTTTGGCCTGAAAACCTAAAGGTGTGATTATATAGCAAAATGTTTATNGAACTTCTGTCGATGTTATTTTGCACGTTACGAGAGAACGGAAAACAAGGTCAAAATAGTTTGGCCTGAAAACCTAAAGGTGTGATTATATAGCAAAATGTTTATATAATTGGACACTTTTGGCGTAGAATACAACTATACAAATAGGAGGAACTATGCCAAGGAATAGTCAAACAAATGATCCCAGCCATACGCAGGCTGCTCTAATATAGAGGTTTACCAATCAAATGGGAGAAATTGATCAAAATAATAGAGGAATACGAGGTAGAACGACTCCGAGGACTAGATAACCCCACTAAGACATATACATCATCATAGAAAATCGAGTTCAAAAATCCAAGTACTGACTCAGAGAAATCACCGAATGCATTCAAAAAACTCATTAAACTTATCAGAGATCAGAGATCAGAATGACGACAAAGATCAACCATACAAAGAGTGAGGTCAGAACCAAAGGGACCTTTTAGTTATAGATAAAATGAGAGTAATTTTCTTTCCGCCATTTTGAATGACGGAGGTGACTACCTCGTTTTGGTTGGTGAGTTGGTGGTGGTAGTGGGGATGGTGAAGATGGCGTGAGAGTTGGCGGTGGACGGGGTGAGAGATAAAACTGCAACAGT
>NIPM01001161.1:0-12384 GCA_002738285.1 Holacanthella duospinosa | reverse complement strand
ACTAAAGACGCGCTTTGGTGCATAGTTCATGAAATCGGGATAGAGGAGTGCCGGTAGAATTTTATTTGTATTGCAGACATGCATGTATTGATACTTTTGACTTTACCGGCGCTTCTAAAAACTTTCAACGTTTTTATCATCTATGTGGCGGAGTAAAGTTCATTTGTGAAAACATTGATGTGACCGAGTGTATGTCATCTGAACATAGGCTTGCAACAACTCTAGATTCATCATTATGTCTGGAATTCTAATTCTTTAATGGAAAATGTCCGCTTATATTTATCTATGAATTCCCTCCTTTGAAGAAATTTAAGGTAAAGCGAAGTCAACCATGTCTCGGTAGACATGTTGCTTAGACAAAAAAGTTTATTAAACTAGAATTTTTTTAACATTTCCTAGGCCATTACTTTTTATTTCAAACTCCTTTTCAAAGTTAACGTTATCCCCGAACCCCAAGTGGAATGGGATACATATAAGGACTGGGACACAATCCCCCTACACCATCCAAAAGTGAAAAGAGAAATGGACTTAGAAAACCTCTTCAGTCTGCTGCGAGAAGCTCACTACAGAATGAAAAGAGTACAATTTAAAAAAACACTGGCTCTAGCATTAGAGTTGGACTTTGAAGTCCAACATACGCTTCTTCTCGGAGAGGTAGGTGTATGTAATAAATAGACGGACAAAGACTGGATCCATGCTTTTATAGAAAAAGTAGACTTGTGCAGAAAATCTAAACATCCTCTTAGCAAAATAACAAATCTTTTTGGATAGTTAAGATATTATTTCCGGAGAATAAATCATATTCTAAAAACCCTCAAAGAAAAGATGAGAGAGGACCCAACGAAAAATTTGATTGTTGTGGAGGAGATGCATGTAGTACCATAGTGAACATTCGGCAACAATGAGAAAAATAAAATCTCGAAAAAAAGTGTTGAGTTTAAATTATCTCCAGCCTTACTTATGAATAATCCCAAAACCGGGGAGATGTAGAAAACATGTGCAGTGTTGATTCCTCAGCAGTAAATGATAAAGTGAATGTTGAAAGCCATCTAGTAACATGAATAAGAACGGGTTTGTCTCAATAAAAGTATACGTAGTATATCAGGTGGAAATTAGAGGGTGAAAGATATGGAATATATTGGAAAAGAGTGGAAAATGTCTTAAATGCTTAAGAGTACAAGCTCGTCAACTATTAACAAACTAAAGTAAAAGTTTAATAATAAAAATTATANAAAGATATGGAATATATTGGAAAAGAGTGGAAAATGTCTTAAATGCTTAAGAGTACAAGCTCGTCAACTATTAACAAACTAAAGTAAAAGTTTAATAATAAAAATTATACAAAAAAATATAGGGCAGAAAACTCGCATGACCTTGAAACCAAACACAACACAGATGGAAAGTATGTTACCGCCGGATCATCATCATCATCATGGCAGCCACAGTTGTATAGAACAAAACTATCTGACATTTTTGAATCACTCAAAACAAAAATTAAAAAACTCTAAAAATTCCGGTATCGAGTGTCAAATTTGTTAACACTCGCCTATAGCCATCACAATTATGGAAATTTTGATGTATCACNCACTCAAAACAAAAATTAAAAAACTCTAAAAATTCCGGTATCGAGTGTCAAATTTGTTAACACTCGCCTATAGCCATCACAATTATGGAAATTTTGATGTATCACACATACAGGTACAAGTTGATTTTCAAGCAGCAGATCATAAATGTCTGTGAAAATAAAGCATAATCATAAGGAAATATGTAAAGCAGAGGAAATAACAAATGGTTCTGTCATTTTATAGCAATTAAAATAAAGACATAATCATCACGTATAATCTAACAGAGTTAACATCTNGAGGAAATAACAAATGGTTCTGTCATTTTATAGCAATTAAAATAAAGACATAATCATCACGTATAATCTAACAGAGTTAACATCTCAAGTAGCGAAACCAAACATATCAAATACACATTCAAACTCAATTTTTACCATTTAAAAAAACACAACTCACCCTTCCCCTCTAACAATCTCACTGTCACACTCCAAAATCAAAATTAGTATTATCGAAAACAAGATGATTTTTATCATCCTCTTCCCTAAACCTAACTTTCATCACTTAAGTAAAAAAAAACTTCACATTCCCTTCTATTTTGTAAAATATAATAATAATAAAATAATTATAATATTCTAATCAATCATCTTTAATAGCATCCATGCTTGTAGAAGATGGCGTCAAGTTTACATACTCGACGCTATAATCCTCATCGACACAAATACCATCTTCCATACAGAGCATAATCATAAGGAAGTAATAGAAGAAGAGGAAATAACAAGTGGTTCTTCCATTCTAGAGCAATTAAAACAGATATAATCATCACATACAATCCAACCGAGTTAAAATCTCAAGTAGCAAAACCAAAAAGATCAAATACGCATTCAAACTCTTTTTTACCATAAAAAAACACAACTCAGCTTTCCCCTCTGACAATCCCATTCTCACACTCCAAAATCAAAATTATCATTATCGAAAACACAAGATGATTATTATCATCCTCTTCCCCAAACCTGACTTTCGTCAGTTAATAAAGAAAAAGACTTCTCGTTCACGTTCCCTCCAATTTTGTAAAAAAAATATAATAATAACAGCAAAATAATTATATTTTAATCAGACAACTTTAATGGCATCCATACTTGTAGAACATGGCGTAGAGTTTACATACTTGATGCCATGTTCTTTCAGCAGACACAACCCCCATCTTCCATTTGCAGAAGAACTGCCATGTGCCATAACACCCCATCTACATGGGATGATAGAATTACATGGCATGGCAGCCATTTTAGATTATTTTTTAGTGGACATCCTTCACTAACTCACAAACATAGATCTAATGCCAATTTACCAATTTCAAAGAAAAAGTACTAGCACAACGCGTAGAGACATAATTTACATGGGGAGTATATCTTATTGCAGTCATAAACAACAATGTTACAGTAACAATTCTATTATGTTTGTTACAAAATTTTTTTATTCAGTGTTATATTTTGGCTTAGCGCTTGTGAGAATAATTTATATTAGCAGATATACAATTAATCACTTATTACAATTACATTTTATAAGTTGTAAAAACAGACTACTGTAATCCCTGTATTTAATTGATGGGATATGACTACCCCACCAAGGCTTGAAACAGCGATTAACCCAAAAATTTGGTCTCTGGTGGGGTATGATCCCACGTCTTGGGTATTCCGGACCCAACGCACTACCATTTGGGCTACAAAGCCGATAGGGAAAATGCTGTTTCAAACCTTGACTATATGATGATGATCCACCTGTTATCACCAGCAAAGTCTATTTTGCTAGTGGGGGATCCATCATCTGTGCTTCTCCTTATCTCTTGGCAAAGGCGGGGAAGACTTTATGCTTCTCCTCATCTCTAGGCAGAGACGGGGAAGACTTTAATCGGGTATAGGAGTCTAAGCTAACTATCCCGTGGGTATAAGAGCTATGCTTTACTATCCCACAAAATGGATCAATATATGCAACAATTGACAATAAGTAGTCCAATGCAACANAAGAGCTATGCTTTACTATCCCACAAAATGGATCAATATATGCAACAATTGACAATAAGTAGTCCAATGCAACACGCACCAAATGTCTTACATATACATAGCCTTCCGGACTGACAGACAGACAGGCAATATCATCGCATGTACCTATCCAGATTCGCCTTCCGCAGTTAGTAATGAATTGGCTCACTAGTTACAGGTAAATAATAAATTCTGAAGCAATTTCAGAGTGTATTTTATTGAATATTAACAAAAGGTAAGCAACAAGTTTGGTGATTGAGCCATGGAAAAACTGGATAGAATTTTTGATGCATTTTATTCTATACTATTCCTAGTTTGAAAATTGATAAAAGTTAGCAAACCTTAACGTGTATTAACCGTGTCGTTAATTTCAGCCGAAATCTTTACACTTAGGATCAATTTCCGCATATAAAATTCCAAATTTGAGCAAGGAATTTATGTATGATTACATACTCCATGATCCGCCATTCACAACTGTTTTAGGTTAAGGGTATATTCATCTATGTTATGCCAAATTTTAGAACTAAATTGTTATGTGCCGACTACCACCAGNATGTTATGCCAAATTTTAGAACTAAATTCTTATGTGCCGACTACCACCAGAACGTAGACTAGTGTAATACATGCTATTTGTTAAGATTGTATTCATTATTCATACTGCGGTCAAAAGAAATCCAAATAAAATTTGTATGGAGTAATGCATTTATGAGAAGTAAACGTGCGTAAATACTAGATTGTGTCTTCTAGGAAAACTCTACAACGATAGAANTTTATGAGAAGTAAACGTGCGTAAATACTAGATTGTGTCTTCTAGGAAAACTCTACAACGATAGAAATTGGCAACTAGGAGGTGATAAGACTTAATGGGGACAACATCCTGTCGACAGGAATTTCGTAAATTTTCTTTAAACTGGTTCACACACACCTCTGACACGTTGGAGTCACTTAGATTATATGTGAACCGAATAAGGGAAGGTTTCTCTTTTCTTTTACAAACTTTATCAGCTTTCAGCAAGATTATAATATCTTCCAAACCTTTTTAACGTTACTAAGAAATAATTTTTGAATAAGATTTTGTGCATTAAATTGACCACTTATCCACTTAGCAGATAAATGTTAAAGTGTTTTATTTCAATACTGGGAGCATTTTGGATGTATAAAATCACAAAATCGCTTTGATATTTCCAGACAACGAAAAACCGCGAAAAACAAGTCTGTTAACTTCTGATTAATGAGCCCGTGTGATACCTATATGAAAAAGTTGTGAATTTGAAAGACAACGTAAAATATGATGGAAGTAAATACATCTCCGTAAGTATAATGAACTACACATTAATTAACTCATAAGGAGCATGAATTGAGAACCATTCACTTATATTCTCCCTTATCCGGCAGTATCACCATTTCTACAGAGCATTTCCTATCGTTTATTTTTGCTTTGCATTACTACACTCAGTTCCATCATTGTAAGCCAAAACCACAACTTTGCCACGTCCAGAGTTCCAACCTAAGGATTTACCCCAAATTCTTGGACATAATGCACATAGCGATTAGAAAACTGGGTGGAAAGTTTCAAATTTATTTGTTGAATCGTGGCCAAGAAAGTGAAATAAAAAAAGTTGGTGGGAGAAAGTGTTGCAAAATGTTAAGACACATTTAGACAAAATTTGAAACTTTCCTAATCTATCAATTTTGTCAAAATCTAAATTAAGTTGATTTACTTGATCATACTCGCATTTGCTATTTAAAACCTATTTTGACTCAAGATTTTGATTATTCGTATACATTTAATTGATTTCTCAGATGGTGGTAAAAGTGAACACTGTCCAAATGTTCAAATCACTACACTGAAGCAACATGGCCATTCAGATGCCCAAATTTTAAATGTAATTCAGATGCCCAAATTTCAAATATATGCACTTTGTGGTCTATTTTCAAGCTTATAATAAATTTGTATACATACTTAAATTATCTTTTATACCAGGTTAATTAAAAATGCATGTTAAGTTATTGAGCAACAAGTATAAATCTTCCTGTTTTACATTCAATACAGATTCAGGATAAGCCAAACAGATGTGAATACTTTGGTACAAAAGGCATTAAGTGACTCTCCATCAACTTATATAAAGATGAGTCTAGAAATTGTTAAATAATTTTGTGGAAAAATGTCTTTGTCGTGGTCTTGGGCATATATTTTTATATGATCACCACCTAGAGGGCTGGGGCCTAGCGAAATCGATTCAGCATCAAATTTGTAATGGGATTCACGTATGATTTACCAATTTAAGTTACTCTCTATCAACTTATATCGAGATGAATCTGGAGCTTGTTAAATAATTTCGTAGAAAAATGTCTTTGTGATGGTGTTGGGCATATAATTTTATATGGTAACCACCTAGAGGGCTGGGACCTACCACATTCGATTCAGCATCAAATTTCCAATGGGAATCACTTATGAGTTGCCAATTCAAGCGGTGACAAAATTTGTCATAATATTATTATACTGATTTATCTTCTTTCAAAATTGATGGGTTGAATTAATTTTTTCGACTTACAATCATTTAATTGAATAATAAACTTGGATGACTCCCCGCTGAGTCGAGTAGACTCGGAATCAAAATAAGATTATTGAAAATTCAGGCGAAATATGTTGAAAAATTAAACTAAATAAGATAATGAAAAACAAATTAGTAGTTTTAATTAAAGATAATCTGTGAAAAAATTGGCAGATCAATTTATTATCCACTGTATTACATAGAATAGAAGAAATATTTTCCAATATTTCAATAATGTTATTTTATGCTAATTTATTGAAATATGATTAATCGATAACTTACCTAAGTATTTAATTATGACTCTTTATTACAAGAATATTTGCTAGAATTCACCAACTCTGTCACCGGTCGTGTTTAACTTTCTCTTTGAAGTTTTCTTCGTTTACATGAAACGTACAGAAAAAAATTTTTTCTTCAAATACCTTATTTCTATTTGGTTGGTTGAACTATTGTGAAAATTTTATTCAGTTTAAATTGTAATTTAGTGATTCACAAAACAAGCATCTTCTCAACTTAATGTGGAATGAGTCTAATGTTAATTATTAACGATATTACAGTGCCGCCATAATTAAAGTTTCCACTACTTAATTTCGAATTATTTCCGTTTAGCTAAAGAATCAAAATTCAACCGAAACAGAAATAGAGCAGTTACTAAAGAATAAACTAGAAATGAAAGATTCCGCACTAAAAAAGTAAAGGTTACAATAAATACAGCCAAAAAACTAAAGTGAAAGCAAAGAAAGTGGCCATAATTAAAGTTTCCAATGGCTTTAATCCTAATATTTCTAGATTGTTAGTAGGAATCTTTAAATTTTTTCAACACATTATAATTAGCTAGTAATAAATCGATAATATCTGAATTATATGTAATGCCAATTTTGTCTCTAGCGACATTGGCAGTCAAAACGCTATTTAGTAAAGTTGATAATGGGGAAATTTTAGTTCTTCATTAATTCGGTGACTCAATTTGACAGATTGCTGGTTTACCAGCAAAAACACATCTCTACGTCAATAATTTCTTTAAAAAAAGCGAAAACCCTAGACCCAAATTGAAACCAGGGCCTTAAAAAAATAACTCAATTCAATTCAATTAGGGTTTATTGGATTTGTACCTCGTGGGCTCATCCCCCAAAGTTTACAAAGTTGAAAGTTATCCTAGCTAAGATTTTCAAATTAATTTTCATTTTCAGTACATGTAATTTTCCTAAACTTCTTTTCGAAAGAATATTTGTATTTTAATTTGAATTACCTATTGGTTGGAAGTAGACAATTGCTTAAATAATAATATATATTTTGCGAAAGACTTCTATTGCGGTCGTTGAAGTTACATTTAAAATTGTTAAAAGAGAAATTTTTTAAGAACTTATTCCTGAGATTATGGAAGGCATTTAGGGTAATTCTTTGTGAACTTTTCTTTTTTTCTGTTTCGGGCATGGGCACTTTATTTATAAAGATGCCGAACAAAAGTTGAATCCCACCCCTCCACTACTCCACTCTTCTCCACAATTCAAACTGTAAATAAATGTGAACTCACACTTAGTAAGTGCTAAGGATACCTGGCTAGACCCCCGGAGGTTCCTCACTCACGAGAAATGAATAAAGTAGAAAAATACAAAAGAAATTTTGCTTTACTTTGAGCTAGTGTTCTTTGAGGTTGATGACTCTGACTCTCATGACTTTGACTCTCGTGACTCTGACTCTCATGATTGACTCGCATAGACTGGCTCTCAAGGTTTTTGTAGATCTGGAGTAATTTGATGACCTTGACTCTTTTGTCGTAATTAATTATTTTATAGATGACTTTTTTTAGCACCATGGTAGCTTAAGTTTTATACTAACGGTATCCAAGATCTTTACAAATCAATTTTTGTTTGAGAAATTAGTCTACAAATATTATAAAATTGTCATATTTGATAATACTTTTTTTCAAAAAAATTGAGCTTCTTGTATCACATTGTAATTATCTGTCATTTATTCTTATTTGCTCTAATTATTTATCCCCTGTAGAAATGGTGGCGAGACGAGGATATTTCCATACACGAAATATTCAACAAATTCAATATTGCGAGCCAAATATTGACGAATTGGAAGAATCAGAAATCTCCCAGTGGGGTCTCTAATGAAAGCCTAACTTTGATACCACTAGTAAGAAAATATGTAATAAGACAAGACAGTTTGACAAGACAAATAGTCGCATTCAGTCGACTATTTGTTTTCTTGTGGAATTGAAAAATCATGATGACATGAATGCTGAAGAGAGCACAGGGAGCTGGGTTCCTGTTACGTTGACAGTTAATAGCCAAGACAGTAAGGAATCCCCCTTAGTAACTGTACAACTCAAGGGAAGGCAAATACAATGTTTCTAAAACTAGCATTGGATCATGCAGATTACAAAATAAAGATAGAATAACTAATCAAATGATTTTAAATTTCTTTCACATGCATTCTTTAATTTATTTCCAATTTTTTTTATTAGAAATGGAACATAAGCAATGTTGGTAACCCTGCATCTGAAGATCTTACTGAACACGTGCTTAATAGACTACTTGATGAGACAGTAAACCTCTACCTTAAAAATTATTTATTAGGAATCAACAAGTCTTCGCTCACTCTCATTAACATTGATGACTCGGTAGCAGATGTAAAGTTTTCTCTTACTTATCGCATTGGGAGTCAGCAGTTTGGTTGCATACTGGCGACAGTTGACAAACAAAATAATGTCTTGGATGTTTATAGAACATCAGAAAGATACTCTGAAGATAATCTCTTGAAAAATTTTATTCGGGTGATTTTTCAGGTACAGTTGCATGACATTATAATATACTGTTGCATGAAAAGTATAACAATAATTTGATATAGTGATCCATTTACTGCACACATAACAATTACGCGCAATTTACTTTTGACCTGTTTACTTTCCCTAGACAAAGTGTTCGTAAACAAATAAATTTTTAGCAATTCATATCGTAAAATTTTATACAGAAAGCTGAGGATAATTCAAGTTTTGAATATCAACTCTTCTGAGACGCGAGGAAAAAAAACAGCGTTTGAGAGTTGATTTCTGTAGAAAAATTGAAGTGTGTGTTATTTGAGAGTTAGTTTGCCACTGAACTTAGCTTTATTTTTGGTTTACTAGTTTTAGAATTTAGAAAGATTAAAATGAGATAACTTATTTACAACTAGAAAGGAATTTTGTCATAAGGACTTAAACTTATTAGTCATAGGTCCCTTCTTGAGTAAACTGACCACTCATTATCATTCTCATTTGTTACCTTTTATTATCAGAATAGCATTTGAAGTACAGGGTTATCACAACTTTTGGATCACGGAGAAAGCAGCTTTCAGGTTTTAGTCGATCCCCACGAATTTTATTAAATTGAGCTACCGCGAAATTTGAAATAAAAATTCATATCGCGTTGTGTGAAGTCGGCCTGCATCACACGTCTGAATTTGTTTAATTGCAAAGGTTACCAGAAAATAACTCCCTTTTCCCAAGCCCAGATTATGACTTAGACCGACCTCGGAAACGTTCGGAAACTTTAAAAAAAAATTCTAAATTAAAATTTATGAAATATTTAATCCTATGTCTAAAGAAACAAAAAATAAGAAATTATTATCCATAAGAACTCTCTCTTATGGAGAAGACGTGGGTTTAGATCAAAAAATCTCTAAAATTTTCTGTGTTTGGTATATGTCAGACAACGGACTTTGGGTAGGAGTTGGTTATTTTTTTCTAATCAAATTGTTTAGTCGGCAAGTCCAAAATTCAATTAGTAAAATCAATCTGCTTTTTTATTGTAAAAAAGTCTTTTTACTCCCGTCGGTGGAATAAGGCCTATCAATAATAAGCTTTAAAGGTAAGTAACTTATTAATTTAGACGTCAGATGTTATGTCAATTTTTGTTAGACTGATTGACAAAACAACAATAATAGATTGGTTTGATTTAGTTAAGGTGAATATCATCATGCCTAGCAGGATTCTCACTGGAGAACAGAGAATTTGGGTGGTTACGACGTATTTAAAAACAAACAGCCTGACCACCGTTCGAGCTCAATGGCCTTTCGACTGTCCTCCGCCCACAAAGAAAACAATTTATCAATTGTCAAGGAAGCTGAACACCACTGGAACCGTTGAAACCAGAAAAGGAACCCACAGGAAAGCGTAAATAAGGAGCCCATTGTCTTCAGCCATGCTCTATCGAAACCACGTCGTGACAAACCTTACTCCCAAACTCTCTCTGAACCGTCGGAGATTAGAATTGGGTATCCCCTACTCAACCGCTCATAAAATTCTTACAAGTCATGGGTTTCGATCCTTCCGACCAACAAAAGTCCAAGGACTTANTATCAATTGTCAAGGAAGCTGAACACCACTGGAACCGTTGAAACCAGAAAAGGAATCCACAGGAAAGCGTAAATAAGGAGCCCATTGTCTTCAGCCAACGAGATAGCTTTGGTGCAGCACTGTTTGGAAACTCCCAAACTCTCTCTGAACCGTCGGAGATTAGAATTGGGCATCCCATACTCAACCGCTCATAAAATTCTTACAAGTCATGGGTTTCGATCCTTCCGACCAACAAAAGTCCAAGGACTTAAACCTGAAGATGCTGAGCTGCGGTAAGCTAGATACAATATTATTATTTTATCAATAGCGTGTACTTAATTCGTATTAGCTTAGTGCATTGCATGATTGTGTAAGGCATTTCTAATTTAATGCAAACAATTCAACGCATTTGGAGTATAGTCGTGGCCCAAAAACTAAGTCCAATTTTTGATTTTTATAGAATGGCCTTCTGTCAAACAATGCTGCCCTTGTTTGAAGGTAACCCTGCTTTTTTTGACAATCTTTGGTGGATGGATGAGGCTGGATTTAATATGAATGGCACTATTAATTTGCGGAATGATGTAACATGGGCTCCTCAAAATCCACACCTTCATTATCATGTCAAAATGAAGTCAAAGACAATCACAGTATTTTCTGCAATCTCATCACATGGTATCATTGGCCCCTATTTCTTTCACGACGAGATAGAAGGATTCATAGGAACACAATTCAACCCTTGCACACTTACAGCCCATCGTTATCTTGCTATGTTACGAACCTTTTTGCATCCTCGGCTTCTCAGGCGAAGCGATTTTCAAAACCAGTATTTAATGCAAGATGGGGCATCACCTCATTTTGCATTAATAGTTAGAAAGTTTCTAAACAAACATTTTCCATTTCGTTGGATAGGCCGAGGCGTTCCAGCAGGTGGAATACGTTGGCCACCTAGATCTCCCGGCCTTACACAATGTGACTATAGTTTATGGGGACTATAGTATATTTATTATATGTTTATGGTTTTATAAAAGATAAGACTTTTTCCAAGTCTCCGGTAAATTTATTTGAACTTCAAAATGCTATATGTGAGGCGTTTATTGAACTAGAGCTAACTTACTGTCAGAAAACTTGCAGGTCTGTACCTCGCCGTTTGCTTGCCTGTCTCGATGTGAACGGAGCATAGGTAACAAAATCAAACAAGGAAAACTAAAACTAGAAAACAAAAAAATAAAATCTTGAGAATGAATTTGATGACATGTTGGCCGACTTCACACATCACGATTTGAATTTTTATTTTAAATTTTGCGGTAGCTCAATTTAATTTTTAAGCACCCCTAGCTGATTTTGGAGAAAGCTGCTTTCTCCGTGATCCAAAAGTTGTGATAACCCTGTACAGCGTGATCAGTCGTTGATGAACTCGACTTCACGGTTGATTTTTCCTATACCCTCTCTCAATCGTGAGTCCTGAGTTCGTCTATTTGAAAAGATTCTGGTTCGGTTTGGGCAGATGGCTGAGCGATAACTGAAACCATGATCTTCTTGTCCCGTTTCCAAATGTACATGAAAAAAATGAAAAAAACAATAACTACGACGCTAATCCCCACAGTGCTCCATGTCATTGGATGCTCGATCCATGCTGGGGAATTACTTGCTTTCTCTTTCTTTGAGAAATGAGATTGGCTGAGCAGACTCGTGAGATTCATTTTTGGCTGTAGATACCAGTTGGTCTTGAATGTAAATAGTGGGTCATTCTTCTCTTGGTGTTCAAGGTTTACAGGTGATGCTAAAAATTTCATCCCATTGATTTCAAAACTTGCTGTGATAGGGAGGACAAAATCTGAATCTGGACATTCATGGAGTGTTCCCTCGATCCTGATTGTACTCTCTGGGCAGTATATGTAATTTGATCC
>NIPM01001160.1:0-26082 GCA_002738285.1 Holacanthella duospinosa | reverse complement strand
ATTAAATAGTTTTGATTGTTATTTTTCATATTGTTCATGTATAATTTAATTATTTACATTTTTGGTATTTATAGTTATTCGGAAAATGAAAATTATTTCCTATTTTACGTATATTAAATTACAATTTCTTTATATTAAGTAATATTTTCTGTATATGGCACTTTATTTTCGTTCAGAGTAATCCCCATTTTACTTATTAACTAATTGGTTGATAAAGAATGAGAATAATCTAGATTCATTAAAAAGTTGGTTGAATTATGCAAAGAATCAAAAAGGGACTACTCTGAACGAAAATAAAGAGCTGTATTAAGTAATAATTTCCAAACAATAAGTAATAATTTCAGTCTATTAAATGATAATTTCCGTATATTCAGATATTCAGTGATACCCCTATAAATAATGTATATGGCTCTTTATTTTCGTTCAGAGTAGTCACCATTTTACTTATTAAATAATTGGTTGAACAAGAGTGAGAATAATATAGATTCATTAAAAATTTGGTTGAATTAAACAAAGAATCTTTAAGGGACTACTCTGAACGAAAATAAATTTCAATATGGGACAAATTTTTTGAAACATAATTATATTCTAATTGGTCGAGAAATTTTAGTTTCTTGAATGAATAAAATAGTAAGAATGAAAATAAATTCATGTATTTATCAACTTTACTATCCATAAAATATCTCTTAGCTATATTTCTTGCCATTTTAATTGCTTCCTCATCCTATTTTCACTAAGATGCATTAATATTCTAGAATTATAACCGAGGCTTCAAAAATTTTGTCCCATATAGGTCTTTATTTTCGTTCAGAGTAGTCACCATTTTACTTATTAAATAATTGGTTGATTAAGAATGAGAATAATCTAGATTCATTAAAAATTTGGTTGAGTTAAGCAAAGAATTAAAAAGGGACTACTCTGAACAAAAATAAACTCTCATATTAGAGTAGTTTTTTCTTTTTTAATAAAGCTAATTCTTATTTAAAAATATCAAAAGTACGATATATTTAAAGCAATTTTCTAATATTAAAGAAAAAACAAACGATCATAATAAGCAAACCATAGCCAGTCAAAAAATTAGCACCATAAGCTTGAAGCTTTGATTTGGGAACCATGTTGTGCTCGTCCATTTTTGAGTAAAACAAGCCCGGCAAAATGAACGAAATAGCCGTAGAGCCTGTAGATCCAACAAACGAAAGCACAATCCCTAGATCATCGGTCAAAAATAATGCCAATAAATAACTAAAAAGCAAAATAGCGGAAGTAGCAGCAATAAATAACAATTGATCAAATCGAGTTATCGAGACACCAACTTCACCAACAACTGGGATATCTGGAGAATGAATATCAATACTTTCAATGCTGGATTCATTACTGTGGTTTGTTATTGTTTGATAATCATCGGGATATAAATATTTGATCACTTTGATAGTCGAAAGACGGCAAGGATGGCATTGTAAAGGATAAGAGAACAAACACAACAAAACGACGCCAAATCTACCAATGGTGATAATCATATTAGTGTCGAACATGCTTAATATATTATCTTTCACTTCTAGGCCATATTTTACATAACCTAATATACCGATGATTTCGTACGTTAAAATCCCGGTACTAATGGAAGTGAAGATGATTAGTTTCATGTTGAGCTTGCTGTTGGTATTAAGTTCGTTATAAATGGTAAATATATTCTGATGACAAGTGAATCCGAACACAAAAAGCGGGAAATTGGCCAAACTAGACCAACCATTTCTCAATCCAACCCATTTAAACCCGGAATCAGGCAATTGTGGCTCATAAGGATAACGAGAATAATAGACGGTCACTATAATTAAGTACAATACTGACATCAATGCTATACCAGAGGTGAATTTGAGTGAATCGAGATGCTTCATAAAACAAATGGGAATTAAAGTCAAAATGGATATTGTAGACCAAAACCCAGGATTTAAAACAATATTCTTCAGTCCCAACTGTTCAGTAGTGATAAAGTAGGCACAAACTTGAGGCATCAACTGGCTAATTATGATTAAATACGAAATAGACACACCAAAGCATTTAATCCCAATAGCCAAATCGATAAACACGCTTGCCTTAGGGTATGTAAGCAAAGCAATCTTATTAAAGCTACTTTTGCGGTCTTCAACATAGGTAGCACAAATATACAGCAGATATAAACCTAACATTGAGGTGAAGCCGCTCAATAATGTGAGCAAAATAGAAGGGATTAACCCGAAACTAGAGAAAGCATAAGCCATTGCTAACACACCACTTCCTAATATCGTATTACTCAAATTAATGGTGCTCGATATGATCGTCCCAGTATATTCTTTGCTTTCCATGGTAAATTTCTTTCAAATTCTCTTTTAAAAATCGAGTTTAGGGAGTTCAAGGAGTAAACTGATCGAGAAAATAAATGCTTCCTAAATACATTGAATGCTATTTTGCCACCTTATAAACGCATACATCAAGACTTATCAACTAAGACTTAAAATGGGATAAATACGATAGAGTTAGGATTTGGAAGCTTTTTTTTGAATTTATAGAAAGTTAAAACTAAAAGTTAATGAAAAAGTTCTTTCATAAAACCCAAACATTTTATCTTTTTATAATAAACCTGTCTCTTATTTCAAAAAAAACTCCAAACATTTAAGAAATTCAATAGTTAACTAGATCTTAGCCGAAACATCAGTAGTACCGATGGCAACAAACTCGATGATGCGAAGAAACTTAGCATGCATCTTTACCTCGATTGCTTGCAGCTACGATTGGCAATGTTGAGGATGCAATTCCGAAACTCAATTGTGGGGTTGATGATCAAACAGATGATCATTTATAGAAAGTTAACCAAATGCAATTATAAATTGTTAAAATATTAATGAAAACTTCTTAAAAAAGGTGTTTAATAATAAAATCTATTGCGTATTTATACGCATTTGGTCTTTTGTGCTCGTGCACATTTGTCTTCTCGATTTCCATTTTTGTGGTTGATCATTTCCACTTGTTCTTTGGCAATCTTTTCCTTTTTCAGTCTACTCAAATTTACTTCACGAGGATCACGTTTCAAATATCCGGATTTATCAATTAAATTATTATTATTAATTATTGATTTTCTAACATAAATTTCTATAGATTTTATAAATTCATCTTCTTACAAATATAGGTTATAAAAGGTTATGAGTCCCGGAAGCGTAAATATCACACAATTTGACAAAGGTTTCAGTATTGAAAAATTGAAAAATTGAACAACTCGAACTAAAATTTATGGAGCACAAAAATGAAGCTCTACTTAAAGTTTAAGGGGTTATTGGAGACCATTACTACTGACGTACGAGAAGATCAACAAGATAAAGACAAAAACGAAAAAGCACACATGTTTATGTGCATGTCAGTAGAAAAAAACATCTCAATGATAATTATAGATAAAAAGTCAGCGAAAGAAATATGGGACATTTTAAAAAACACGTACAGTCCAAGCTCTCTACTTGAAAAAGTCAATTTAAAGAAGGAATTTCAAGAGACGAAAATGAAAAATGATGAAATGTTTATTCAATTTTACAACAGAATAAACGAAATTTAAAGAAAGTTGGCAGAAGTCGAGGAGATAATCAGTGAAGAACGATTCGTACTAAAAATTCTTGAAAGCCTAACACACTCGTACCATACAGTGGTACAAACTGTGTCTATTATGAACAGAAAAACCAAAGTAGGACTTGAAGAACTAAAGTCCATTATAACTGAATATGAAAAGAGTAACGCGTACGAGAATAAAGAATCAACAGAAGAAAATGCATTCTTTGCTAAGCCTTGCAGCTATTGTCATAGAGTTGGACACGAACTTAAAGATTGTCGAACTTTACAATATCACAACTCGAACAATAAGAATAACAAGAATTCTAAAAATAATTCAAAGAATAGCGGTTCGAGAAACAATGACAGAAATAAATCTAAACATAAAAAAAAGAAAGGAAGTAGCAATAACAACAATCAGAAAAACAACCAAACTGAAGAAGCTCAATGCAATAATGAAGAAACACTCTTTACAAGTATCGAAGAGCATGTAGACCCGAACTTAAAAGAAGAATGTTATATCGATTCCGGTGCAAGCTCGAACATGTCAAGAAATATAAAATCGTTTACTAAAGTACGAGATATACCAGAAAAGAACATCTATATGGGAAACAACAGTACCATGAAAGCAAAAAAAAAATGGGAGATATTGAAACCTACGTACTAGTTGAAAATAAGCCAAAAGTGATAAAAATAACGAATGTTATATACTGTCCAATTATGAAAGTCAATTTGTTGACCATAAACAAAATGGATGAAAAAGGTTATGATTTCCATTTTGGTCAAGGATGTTGCACGATAACTAAAGATGGTAAAACGATGACTAGTACGAACACCAAATTAAGAAACTTATACGTACTAAATACTTACAGTAAAAAAGAGAAAGCAATAATAAGTACTGAAAATGATAACGAACTCGAACTGTGGCATAAAAGGCTAAACCACTTGAACGTACGAGATCTTAAAATACTGAAGAACAAAAATCTTATTGATTTTAAAGAAGAGAGGATACAAAAATGTAAATCTTGTCTAGAAGAAAAAACTCCAAGGAAAAGTTTTGTACGAGATGAAAGTTCAGATGGCTCAAGAGTAATTATATAGTCGGACATATGTGGACCCATGAATACCGAATCAAGCAGTGGATATAAATATTACGTGACTTTTACAGATAAAGCCACTAGGTATACTGCTGTATACTTCATGAAGAAAAAAAGATGAACTATTGGATAAATTCAAAATATATTACAACACGTACGAAACTCAAACTAGCAACAAAATCCAAGTACTAAGAACTGAAATGGAGCAGAATAAAAATCAAAGTTATTTAAAGAATTCACGAACTCTAAAGGAATATTACATTCTTTCTCAAGTACTTATACTCCAGAAGAAAATGGAATATACGAACGTCTAAATCGCACATTAAATGAAAGTGCGAGAGTATTAATGAATAATGGAAACCTTTCAAAGTATTATTGGCCAGAAGCAATCAGTACAAACTGCTTTATAAAAAATAGACTGCCCCATAGTTATCTAAATGACGAAATACATTTTTAAAAGGTGTTTAACCAAGAAGTTATACTTAAGAACATGAAAGTATTTGGTTGTAACGCGTACGCTCACATTCCAAAATCCGTACGAGAAAACAAACTTAGCGCAAGAAACAAGAAATACAGATTTATTGGCTACAACTAAAACAGGAAAAGTTTAAAATTATTAGATGGTGACACGGATCAAATTATAAACAGTTCGAGCGTAGTATTTTTAGAAAAAGAATTTGGAAAAGAAAACAGCGGTAATAAGAATGAAGTCAAATTTACAATAGATGAAAAAATATACGATGAAACTTCTAATGAATCAAACCAAGTAGTTTCAACGGGTATAAAAACTGACGATATACACTCGGACGATCACAATGTTGAATTCAACATAAGTTATGATAACAGTGAAAATACACAAACTAAACAAACAGAACCTAGGAGATCAAACAGATTAAAAGGAAAAACGTACAATTTCAATGAAGACTCTTCGGAATACTCGTACTATTGTGAAGAACCAACTACGTATGAGCAAGCCATAAACTCAAGTCAATCATCTTATTGGAAAGAGGCTATAAATAAAGAACTGGGTTCACTTATGGAGAACAGAACATGGTAATATGTCCAGAGACCAAATGACTGAAATGTGATCAAAAATATGTGGATTTTCAAAATTAAATCCAATCCCGAAAATAATTAAAAGTTATTTAAAGCCAGATTAGTGGCTAAAGGTTTCTCACAATCACCAGGAATGGATTACCAGGAAACATATGCACCCGTACTAAGAAGAGAAAGTTTAAGAATTTACTTTCAATTATGACGGAGTAAGAGCTTATCGCACATTAAATGGATGTAAAAACAGCCTTCCTCAATGGTGAATTAGAAGAAGAACTCTACATGGAAATGCCGCACGGTATTAAAAATATAGATAACTCGAACATGGTTTGTAGACTACGCAAATCATTATACGGTCTTAACTAAAGCCCGCGTTGCTGGAATAAAAGATTGTACGAGACTTCGATTAAAATGGGATACAATCAAAACAAAATTGAACCCTGCCTGTTCCATAAAGATATGACCTTTATTGTTGTTTACTTTGATGATCTCGTACTATGCTCAAACATCGAAAGCACATTAAAAGAACTAAAACAAAGTTTAATAAAACAGTTTAAGATTATGGACCTAGGTGAATTAAAATATCTATTAGGAATTCAAATAGTACGAGTTAAACATGAAAATTCTCTAACAATACATCAAGAAAAGTACACAGAAAATATTTTAAAGAAATTTAACATGGAAACTTCCAAGCCAGTAAACTTACCAATGGATTCGAACATAAATCATTTGTACGAGACAACTGCTTATATTAATAATAGTTCATATAGATCTATGATTGGAATTTTAATGTACTTGATGATCCACACTAGACTAGATATTGGATTTCCAGTTGCAACACTCTCACAATGGCTAGATAAAGTTACTAAACCAAGATTAGAAGCTGTGTGAAAAGTTTTACGATATATCAACGGTACTAGAAATTATGGTGTAAAATCCAAAAAGCAGCAATTTTACAAATTAGAAGGGTATTCGGACGCAAGTTTTTCAGGGGATCTTGCGGATCGTAAAAGTGTTACCGGTATTATCATTCGATTAAACGTTCCGGTTTCTTGGCGCTCAAGAAACAAAATATAACAGCCTTGTCCTCAACTGAAGCTGAACATATTAGCTTAACAACTTCAGTACAAGAAATCCTATACGTTAAAAACACAATAATGGAAATGTAAATAGAATTGGATTAACAACTAATTATGTACGAGGACAATATGGGATCTATCAACCTATCAAATAAAACTGTTAGCAACACTTGTACTAAACATATAGACGTACGATATCACTTTATACGTGAAAAATTTAAAAATGGCGATGTTACCAGTAAGTACTGTGCGAGTGAAGAAATATTGCGGATCTGATGACTAAGCCACTGCCATATCCAAAAATCAAATATTTTATTGACAAATTAAATTTAAAATTGGGGGAAGGTGTTGAGACTGCAATTCCAAAACTCAATTGTGGGGTTGATGATCAAACAGATGATCAATTATAGAAATTCAACCAAAGACAATTATAAATTGGTATAGATTTTATTAAATTTATCTTCTTACAAATATAAGTTATAAAAGGCAAGATATCATGACTAAAGGCGGCTTCAATAGCCAGATTAGTAGGTTTCGAATAACCGTCCAACAAGCTGAGGCCCATAATACTTGCTGTATACGAAGTATGATAAGAGTCAAAGTTTTGTATTGCTAAATGCTTTGGATGATGTCAGTTGTACAGCCAGTTCCTTCGACCAAATACTTGCATCGAAATGACCTCACAAATTTGGCAATCCCATAAAGTGGCCCAGAGAAAATACCGGGAACATGAGCCCCATGACTGATGTTATCTCTACCATCGCCGTTTTTGAAGTCGTGATCCTGTTCTGCCTTCAACTTTCAGTGGGAGATATTCACCCCTGTATCTAAGACAAATTAAAACCATGTCCTCTTCATTAGGGTCGTGATAAATCTCTCTTTCTTTGTTATTTTTCTCTTAATAACTTTTGCCAAGCTCAAGGTGCATCTGTTTGGATGTAATCTCCGCTATAGTAGGTTTTCGAATAATTGTTGATGGCCATTATCTGATTTTTCTCGATGAAATCATGTTATCTAATGTAGTCCAACATCTTGAAATCAAATTTCCAGTATATCGATTGAAAAAATTTATGTCATAAACAGTGTTTCAGTAGTAGCTATTTTCCTTTAGCTGGTTTCTTGCTCTTTCTGGAACGATTTGACTTTATCAACGTGAATTTGCGCCCTGAAATAGAAGAAGGCTTTTTCAACACAATGATGTATTCATCAACATTTTCTGTGATTTTATCAAGCCGAGAAAGTAGCTAGTAAAGATGTCAAATAAATTTACATAATTTGATCGATCTTGGTAAATTAAAACATTATTAAATTAACCTTCATTGAAATATAGCTAATTCTTGTTAACTGATGTAATTTGACATCTTTATATACTTGGATTAATTATATTAGGGCGTTCCGAGCAAAGAGACACTCGAAAAAAATTTACTATAAAAGATATAAAAGTTGAAAATTAGTGTGTTTATAGATACGAACCTTCTGCATCTATTACACTTCTCCATCTTTTGGGTAACTTCTGGATACCATTCATAAAACCTTTAGCATTAAGCTCCTGAATTGCACTTTCTAGCTGAATTTCTAGTTCATGCCAATCATCATAAATGTTTTCCTTTAACTTTCTCTTTAATTGCCCAAAACAATTGAAATGAGGTGTGCTAATATCAGGGCTGTAGGGAGGATGATCCTAAACCCGAATATTTTCATCAATAAAATACAGCTTTATAAGATTTGATTTATGCGACTTAGCATTATCATGTAATATTATAGGCACCTTTAATTTCTTATCAGGTAACCATTTGTCTAATAATTCGATTACGAAGTATTTATAGACTTCTGCAATTACTGTCTCTTTAGAAGCACAGAGCTTCCAATAAGCAACACCTTCAAAATCCATTGCTAGTATTAGCATTCTCTTTCTTTTATATTTAGATTGAAGTACAAATTCAGGTGAGTCTTCATTCTTATTTCTCCAAGATCGAATTTGGTCACGTTGGGGTTGCATGTATAAAGACACCCAAGTTTCATCTATTGCCAAAGTTAGATTAATTAACTTATTTTGTCTCGATAAGAGTTACATATTGTTTTTACATGCTAAAACTTTATGTTCTCTTTATTCATCCGTGAGAAAATGAGGTACCCATTTACTTAATAAGTTTTTCATTTGTAAATCTTCTGTTAAATATCGAAATACTATTTTTTACTACAATTTATCGCATGGGAAGTTCGAGGCAAGATCATGTTCTAGTTTGGGCCAACAATTCTTTGATTTCATCTATTACATTTTCTTTCTTTCAAGATATCACTTGTATCGCCTCCTCGGCTATCTTCGATCACATTGTAGCCTCTCTTAAGCTTAGTAACTAAAAGTTTGACTGTATTTAGTTTATAGGCACTATTTCCAACTGATTCAACTAATTCTTTATGAATTATCCCAG
Source organism: Holacanthella duospinosa (assembly GCA_002738285.1). Taxonomy (NCBI): domain Eukaryota; kingdom Metazoa; phylum Arthropoda; class Collembola; order Poduromorpha; family Neanuridae; genus Holacanthella; species Holacanthella duospinosa. Next base: position 16,851 of record NIPM01001160.1, on the reverse strand, counting down.
AACTGTGTCTCACGATTACGTCAAATTTGATGAAATTCCGCTGTTCTTTATTTGAAATTGAATCTTTTAATTTTTGCAAGCTGTTCATGATAATATTCAAGATATAATTATTTATAAATAAAGCTTGTAGTTTATATAAATTAATTTAAAAGTCTTGATATTATTAAAGGCATAATTAAACAAAATTCGAGTGCCTCTTTGCGCTGAACGCCCTAATATTGAAAATTTCATGAATACAAGCTTTTCCGATTATTTTCGTAATCCATTTATAAATATTCTAAAAATTATAAATAATGTACAAATATTTAGTAGAATTAAATGATAAAGAAGTAATTAATTTGAAAATTACTCAATTGGTTGGATAAGGTAATGAATCTATCCATCAAAATCTGCATTAGCAAACTGACCATAAATAGCTACTTATCTTTTTAAATCGCCTCTTCTAGCCAATATATTAGTGAATTACGAAATTGATCGTAAAAGCTTGTATTCATGAAATTTTCTATATTAATAAAAACTCATCAGACTCCATATAAATTAATCTCTAGACCACAATGTTACATTCAAAATATATGCAAAGATGTTCTACAATTATAATAAAAATTTGGAGTCTCTTAAGAAAGTCGTTTTCGCAGAATTTGGTAAATTTTGTATAGATTCTAAACATGTTTCTGGTGGAGAATTGGACAACCAAGACTTCAAACTCATAAAAACGAAAAAGATGGGCATTCTTAGTTTTGAATCATTTTTATTGTTTGCAATGAATACTTTTTTTATATTTATTTTGATCATTTTTGATTTATTATTTAAAAAGCTATTTATTAAAATGTTTGTTGCAAAATTCGTGGCGTAGACTAGTAAATATGGCACTTTATTCAGAGTAGTCACTTTTTGCTTCTCTTCTTAATTCAACCAACTTTTTAATGAATCTAGATTATTCTCACTCTTGTTCAACCAATTAGTTAATAAGTAAAAGGGGGATTACTCTGAATAAGGTGCCATCTGTAGCCCCTAAAGTGAATCAAACTCAGAGGATGCAGGTGAAACATTACATGCGTCTTGATCATCGTTTCCTGCAGCCACCACTAGGAGGACGCCACTGTGAAATGCATTTATATGACTTGATTTGTAGCTCTCGAATAGCCTCCAGTTATATGAGACAAAATTTTTGAAGAAAACATGATTTTTTGGTTGAAATAGTTGGAAATAAAATATTTAAATATCATTTGGTTGAAATATGTATAGAAACTTTTCATTTTTATCAACCAAAATATTAAAACTTTTCAACCATAATTCTTCAAGAATTTACTCATTTTATCAACCAAATACATTATAATTCCTTCAAAAATTTTCTTCCATATTTAAATTCATTACACCAAACAAGTGTCGTTCAGGATCAGACTTAAAGTCGTTTACTGCCCATTGAATGCCTTCAATAATGTCAGCTATCTTTCCTGATCCGTCATAACATAAGACTTACACCACAATTATTTCTGCCTTTCTAACAATCCCATAAGTTTTACCTGCAATAGTACCGGCAACATGAGTCCCATAGCCATCGTTATCGGGTATAGTTCCTGACTCACAAATCGAAATTCCAAATCTTACCCTTCAAAATCTTCATGACTGAAGTTAACTCCGGTATCTATGACATAAACCGCTATTCTTTGTCCCTCATTAGAATCATAATATAAATTCCTTTCGTCGTCATTTGTTCTCTTGGTGATTCTGGCTAGCCCCAAGGTGCGTCATTTTGAATATCGTCCTGCCTAGATAATTTGGTATAGTTTCCTATGCTCACTATTTGACTCTTCTCAACAAACTCTACATCTGGTTGTCTTTTAATGTATCTCAAGGTGTCTGAATCGAATTTGCCAGAATATCCATTGAATACATCTCTCTCTTAAACAGTCTTACTTTCTGATTCAATAGTAGATTTTCTTCCACAATATCTGTTTTTATTTTTTTTGCTTCTTTGATATGAATAATTTAACTTTATCTAAGTGACTTTTGCCGCCATAAAGAATAGGCTGATTCTTTAACACGATTATGTATTCGTTATCGATGTTTTGAGATAAAATTGAAAGAAAAAGGAGAAATATCGTATTCATCTTGTAATAATAATGTGTTTTCATGAAGTTTTATATATGGAAGAAAATTTTTGAAGGAATTATAATGTATTTGGTTGATAAAATGAGTAAATTCTTGAAGAATTATGGTTGAAAAGTTTTAATAATTTGGTTGATAAAAATTTACTTCCATATTGATAGAGTTTGGTTATTAAAACGTTATTAATTTAAGCATTCATTACTCTTGTTTAAAGACGCAATTTGTTGTATTTATGTGTACCTATATTAATTGGAGGTTCTTCTTGATTATTAAGGATGGCATTTTTATTATACCTTCTTGGTTTATATCTTTGACCAATCAAGGAGATTACATTGTCGTATTTATTCACCAAAAGAAAAATGGAAGAAATAAATGAAAACTTGGTATATAAAACTTATTTATTGCATTTAGAACAAAATAGCTGTTAGATTTATTTTTTATTTTTTGTAGTCTGAAGAAAGGCATGTCATCCTATTTGAATCACACCAAGTGAATGATTTTGTACATATTAATATTAATTATTTTGAAAGAGGTAAAGTGAAAATATACAATAGAATATTTCTCTTCAAAATATGATATATTTTCTGAGGCTTTCCAACAAAATCAACCAGTTTATTAATGAAAACGCTGTAAATAAATTCTCGAAAATATATAATTCTAATTCTGCAGATGTTAGAATTAAAGTAGTTATTTTTAAAATAAGTAGATTTTTGAATTATTTAATACTATTTTTCTTCTTGTGACAATTTTAAAACAAAGTTATATTATGAAATCTGATGACCTCACAAAGAAAAGAAAAAACATATACTTTTTGATTATAAACTCTACACACTAACAACCATACAAATAGAGCATTTAAAAAAATATTATATTTTCAAAACTGTCGTAAATAGTTTGTATTTTCGATTATGCCTTTGAAAGCCTCCAAAAAAATATATATAATGAGTTTAATAACAACAGAAAACAACAAAAAAAAATGCAAGCATTCAACGAAAACAATGGTATCTATTCTACTTTACAATCATTATATTCCTCAGATTCTGTTGAAGCTATCAAAAGTAGTGGAGAAACTTGTAAAAACATGTGTCTCCATTGCTTACAATACAGCTAAAAAATACACGGTAAGAGAACAAGAAGTTTTACCAATGTATAATAATGGTACATAAAAAATCTTTAACTTGAAAAAACTTTAAATATGAAGAAGCTTGTTAGGCGAAGCATAATCCAATCCTCTGATATAATTAGAAGACGAGTCTTGCACCAATTGATCCCAAATTTTAAGCGGATCATTGAGACCCAAAGTAGAAGCGACATAAGCAGCAGCACCAGCAACATGAGGTGAAGCCATGGAAGTGCCACTAATAGTATTTACCGCAGTATTCCAACCGATCCAAGCACTAGTAATTTGATGACCAGGTGCAAAGATTTTCACACATTGGCCATAATTTGAAAAGCTTGCTTTGACATCACTAACTTCGGTAGCACCTACAGTTAATGCCCCTTTGGACGACCCAGGGGAAACATTGCATGCGTTTTGATTCTCATTTCCTGCAGCCACTACTGGAAGGAGGCCACTTGCCAAAGCAGATTCGAGGGCCATATTACTTGCTTGACTGTAACCACTGCCTAATGAGAGATTGAGAATGCCAGCACTATAAGTACGGGAATTGGCTCTAAAATCCTGGACCGTCCATTGGATTCCACGGATAATGTCGGATATAAGCCCGGAACCGCCTCTACAAAAGACTTGAACCGCGATCACGTGCGCTTTTTTCGCGACACCATAAGTTTTCCCCGCGATAGTGCCTGCAACATGAGTTCCATGCCCATTTGTGTCTGTATTATAACCGCCTTGGCACATTGCTGCTCCCCACTTAGCTCTCCCTTCAAAGTCTACATGGTGAATATTGATGCCAGTATCAATGACATAAACCGCTACACCTTGACCACCACTGGGATCATGAGTATACTGACGTTGATTACTATGTTTTCTATTTGAAATTCTAGCCAAGCCCCAAGGCGCATTACTTTGTACAACTTTATGTCCATACTTAGCTGCGGTGTAGTTATAAGTGTTAATGCTGGTGAGTTGATTTTTCTCTACAAACGCTACTTCTGGTTGAGATCGAATATAATGAAGGACATTAGAATCAAATTTACCCACATAACCATTTAAAACATCTTTGTCATAAACAGTTTGGATTTCGGACTCGATAGGTTCATCTGCTCCCAAGTTTTGTAAGAAACTTTGATGATTACTCAATGATATGTAAGCTTCAATCTTCTCAAAATGATCAATGGTACCAGATGCTGATGGCCCATTTTTTAATACTACGATATATTCGTTGTCAATGTATTTTTGTGCGCTCACAAAGTGTGCTAGGAGGATTAAGAAGTTCATTTGGTTGCTAGGGGTTTATGATTGAGCTATTTTATAGTTTGGATATCTTTGGTTTTAATTACTCCTTATTGAACTAAGATTCATCTCATACTTGGCCTTCATTTGATGGATCGGGAATAAATATCTTTAACCTTGTATAAAGTTATTTTAAATTAAGTTTGGAACCTTTTAATCCAGTGTCCTTTCTTTTTATTGATCAATTTTGTGCAACAAAAGTCAAAAATTAGGGTCTACAAATTAATCTTAATAAAAAATACTGAACAATCGAATAAAAAGACAAACTAAAAACTTGGAATATCAATATAATATCTTTATTTCCTGTTCTAGACTTCTATAAAGGCTTAGTATGATTATTATCTCGGGATGGTTTATGAGAGATTTCGCACTAAAATTTCAAAACTATTTATTAATTTAATAATGTATATAAATTATTTTAATTATGTTATATTTCATTTATAATTAAATTTTATTATGAAAAATTAAAAAATGCTCGATGTTTGGCGTTTTTATAAAACGTGTTTTTCGAATGAAATTGATTAGATTTCAACTAACCGAGATTAAATTAGTTCTTAACTCTGTGAAAGTCCTAATAAATTCTTTATTCAAATATCTTGCACCAATTTTATTTAATAAACTCTGTTTGGGTTAAATTGATTCTCCGTTGTTATTTCCAAATAATAATGTGGTGAAAAAAATTGCAACTTTTTTAATCAGACATTATGAAATGGATATAAAATAAATTGAAAATAAAATTAAAATTAAAATAATATATTTATATTATTTAATTATTTTGTTGTATTTTGTTCCCTACTCTTTCACTTATCGCAATATAATGGCTTCTTTTAAGTGGCCAAAATACAAGTTTTATACAAAGTAGTAATCGATAGGTTTCTCACATAAAACTATTTAAAAAATATTAAAAAAATGAATTGTAAAATAAAAAGGTTTATTTCTATATCTTTTTGTTCATTTCGAGTGTTTATTGAGTGAAATTTGTATATTTTATTAATTTTAGTTCTAAACTTTCTCACCATAAAGGATATTTGCATCATAGTTAAAACTCTATTAATATTTACAGAATGCATAAAAATCAATATTTATACTTGGAACTCCATAATTTAAATTTTTGGATTAAAAATTGTTATTTTTTAATATTTAATGCTCGATTTAAAATTCGGCCGTTTCATTTCCGCATATATGGGAGTTTATTTTTGTTTAGAACAGTTTTTAAAACTGGAAGTTAAATTTATAACCCCATTTAAGATGAAAATAATGCAATGCAAAATTCATTTAAAATTGGTTGAATTAAGACTGGTATTTTGATCATTAATCTCTTGTTTAAGGTCACTAAACAAAGCATTACCTATTTTTGGATCAAATAACGGCTGTAATTGAATTAAAAATTGAAAATAACTTAATAATTCGTTTTAATTATCATAAACTCAATACTAAAAAACAAAAACAGATAAAATAAAATAAAAACATAGTAAAATCAAATTTGTTCGATAGAACTTTTAGATTTAAATACTATTTCTGTTGTTTGTTACAGAATTTCGACTTTTCGCCGTAATTTAATTAATCTGAGTTATTGATAAACTCAAAGTCGATAAATTTCATTTAGGGCTATTTTTTGATCAAGTTTTTCACAATTATTGAAAAATTAACATAAGAAATTTGAAAGTAAATAAAAGAATCACTTTAATTTATATAAAAAGATTTATAAAATTCATGTTTTAACTAATAGCTTTAATGAGTAATTAAGGCATAATACATTGCCCGTCAAAAGTGATTCAATGTTTGGAAAATTCGAACTTAAATGGTAATTCATGAATGAATAAGACTTCAAGCAAGCTAATACTCATATGGTAGATAGATACAGCCTTTGTCTATAACATTAAAAATATTATAGATATCTTTTAAATATTGATAGAGATATGATTGCTCAAAGTTGAAAGTAGGTGATTCAGTGTTTTGTCGAATTTTTAAAAAAATGAAAAATCAATAGATTGTGTGCTCGCCATTGGTTTTTCTGATCTGTTCGAGTCTTCTAGGCATTGACCTAACAAGCTTAAGACATACTTCAGCTGAAATATTGTTCCATATATCTTGAATTCTCTCTCAAATTTTATCTTTGTCTTTACATGTTGATCGAATTTTTAGCTCTCTTTTCATATGATCCCATAGATTCTCAATTGGGTTAAGGTCTGGAGATTGTGCAGGACATCTCATTACCTTTATTTCGTTTCTTTTGAACCATTTTTTTAATACTTGAAGCGGTATTAGAGGACGCATTGTCATTTTGAAGGACAATTTTAGATTTTTCCAAGTCATACAAGTCAATTGTATACATCAGCTCGTCATCCAGAATACTCTCATATATCTCAGCATTAGCACTGCCATCAATTCTACAAAGATACCCAACACCTGATGAAAGCATACATCCCCAAACCATAATTGATCCACCACCGAATTTTTTTGTTTGAGTAATATTGTGATCTCTGAGTGGTTCCCCGATTTTTCTGAAAGTTCTATCACGTCGATCAGATCCCTCTATATTTACTTTAGTCTTATCTGACCATATAACCATATCCCAGTCTTTATTTTTACAATTTATGTGTGTTTTTTCAAATTCTGATCTTGCTCGATGATGAGATGTTTTTAATTGTGGGCATTTCTTTTTGTATCTAGATACAATGTTGCTACGTTTTAATTTACGCAGTATATTAATCGAAAAGGCGAATATTCCTGCATAGGTCTTGAGTTCTCACTGTATTTCTGTAGAGGTGGAGCATTTACCACTTGTTGCTAATCTTCCAATATATTTTTCATCATACTTATCTAAGACCCGAGGTCGATCTATTATAGGCTCCGGAGTATTCTTTTCAACTCTATTTATTACTCTGGACACTGTTGCTTGTGAAACTCCAACAATTTCAGCTATTTTTCTTGAAGATTTTTCATTTAAAGCAAGTTCGTTAATTCTTGTTTCAATCTTCTTCAATGTTCTTCTTGTCATTTAAATAAGTCTTAATACCTTCTGCTAAGGATTTGAAATAAAAATGAACAATTTTGCGGTATTTTAGAATGTTCTAGAATGAAAAATTTGTAAATTTGAAAAATTCGACAAAACACTGAATCACCTACTTTCAACTTTGAGCAATCATATCTCTATCAATATTTAAAAGATATCTATAATATTTTTAATGTTATAGACAAAGGCTGTATCTATCTACCATATGAGTATTGGCTTGCTTGAAGTCTTACTCATTCATGAATTACCATTTAAGTTCGAATTTCCCAAACACTGAATCACTTTTGACGGACAGTGTACCCCTGGGAGAAATCAGAAATTCTCAAAAAATTCAACCAAAAAGCTCAACTCGGCTTTACAACTTCCTCTGAAACGTACTCTCCTGAGTATATTTTTTCAGGGGAAATAGTTACCGACGCCACTTTTTTTCTTGGTCAATCTTCAAACGACGCGTCCACTAGCGTATTTACGAATTCTCAAATTTTCCAAGTTGTTTCAACCAATTTCTCCGACTTTGCTCTGAAACTAAAGCTTTGAAGTTTCCACACCCCATCTAACAGTTTTTTTTGATTAAATCATGGAGAGCGGTACCAACCGAGGTCGGCAAGGTAATCTCATTACGGGGAGAAGTATAGCAGCCATTAGTCAACGCTATACTCCTTGGATTACCCATCTTCCCACATTTAGGTTTTGAGTACCACCCTTTTACCCATGATTTTTAATGGAGAGGAGGAAACCGCACAACCATTATCTGGTTTCAGTTTAGCGGCGTATTTGTTTTGTCTCCTCTCTCTGGAGAGGACCACCTTATGCCCCAGCCTACGATGATTTGACCACTGGAATTTAAATACCGAATTTCCATAAATGGTACCTGAGTCGGCGTAAAGGGTCATGTATTGCTTGGGATCCTTTATGCGGAGCCTTTGTACCAGGTCCTCTACCAGGGTCTTCGTAGATCTCAAAGTAGGCATCGGTGTCGAGATCTAAGAAAAACTCCCAGAAAAAGTAAGTCACAAGGTATATAGAATCCACATGATTCTTTCTTTCGAATTCGTCGAAGACTTTTTGCAGAAGTCCGAAGTGCCCGTCTATATCTGACTTTCCGTGATATTCTGCAAAGAAATTCTGGGAGGTGAAGTAATTATTAGTAGGTAGCTCCAAGAGTATATAACTCCTTAATTCCTCGGATCTAAAATGGCCTGCATTATCTGACCAGAAATGTATTTTGGAGAAACTTCTCAGCTTTGCCTCCTCCAGTTTCCTGAGACAGCTCTTGACATAGTTGGAATCATGACTAATAACTTCTGAGAGGTAGTTATAGTAGTTCCTCTTTATTTCTCCCGCCGCTTTATAGATGACACAGAAGCCAAGACAAGATACAGAAGATTTGTTGTAGTATGCTTGGGATATTCCACAGGTCCCCCACCGATCTTGAATTTCTGTTTGAAATCCATGATTACCACGCACTCATCATGCTCCAAGTTCTCTAGTCTTTGTCTAAAGTAACCTTTTTGATCTTTATTTAACTCAGCATGGGGTTTGTAGAACTTTACTCGTTTGTCCTGAGAACTTTCACCTAGCCTCCTTTCAAGTTTCTTACCATTTACGCAGATATCACACATACCCGTCTTCCTTTTCAAATATTTGAAGTATTTTGGGCATAAAGTGTAGTATGTAGACAAGCTTAGGTTAATTTCTGGGTTTTCGGCCATTATTTTCTTATAAATATATAGTTTAGATTGTTGGAGATTTAATACATGCTGATTTGTATGTAGTTTGTATTTTATCTCAGAATATTTGGTCAAATATTCATTAATTAACTCTTTTATATCTTCACCTTTTTGTTTTTTAGATTCTGGTTGATAAATTTCCCTATTTTCTATTTCATCATCTCCTCTTTTCCTTTTTGCAGTCTTGTACATAGTGTTTGAGAAAGTAAAACCACTTTTTCTCAGATCCTTTTTCGATATTTCACCTGCAACTATCGATAAAACTGCATATCTTTCGTTTTTTGGTGTTTTTTGAATAATTTCAATATATTCTTAACTAATGTTTGGAGTATTGTTTGTGATTTTTCAGTATTAATGTTTTTGTTATCATACGGTAAATATCTTGCTTTCATTTTAGTAACTGTAATCTAATAAACGCTAATTTAAAGCAAAAAATGTTTGTTTAAATTATTTTACCAACAAACTGGTTGAAAATTTATTTAAGGTCTGTTTTAATTCCCGAAAAACTGTCTCTTCCGAAAACAAATTCCCATATTAAATATAAAATCATATTCTATAGATGGTCCATAAATAGCTGCACAAAAATGAAAATAAAATATCTCGATCAAAGATAAACGAAGAATTGTGAAATTTTATTTGTTATTTAATTGATTGATGAATATTAAAATACATAATTTACAGATTTTTTACTGATGTTTTATTCAAGTTATACAATATTTATCTAAGGTGTCAAGTTGGCCAAATTCCCGTTTCATTTCTTTAAGTTCTACTCAAAATTTACTTGAACCAATTCAAAATTTTACGGTATTCATATATTATAATAATTTCTTTCACAAATAAATCAAAGCATCACGTTCTTCTTTATTTGCGTAAAATTTGGTGAACTCTCCAATTTTGCAGCAAATTGGATTTGATTAGCTAAAAAATGATGCACACTATTTTAGAAAAAAATATAAATGGAAAGATGCCAAAATTTTAAAAAGTAACTATTATCATACTTATAATTAATCTATTATAAATACTATGTCCATTAATTATTCCTGTCAGATATTGTCCTTTTATAAAAGACTCTGGAATATTTACAAATTGACTTTCAAGTTACAATATTTTGTAAAACAGTAAATATGATGGTAATATCATATAACATCCAATATCTTTATTATCACAATATCGTCGTATTAACAATTGATCGTCATTAGCATTAGCATAATTTCATTATCGATTTTGGGTCTTTTTCTCGACCATTTTTTGCAAGCAAAATGACATGCAAATTTTGATATGCTTTTATACTCTTTTTCGTACTTGAAAATTTTCATGATGCACTTGTATTTATACCAGGTTTATTAAATTTTATTTTAGATATGGAAATGTTGGTTTTATCCGTTTATCAAATGATGTTTGCGCTTTTCGTAAAGTAGCTCAAAATGCTGCCATAATCTTAAATAGGCCATTTTAAGATCAGACTAATAGTGATATTATTATAACCCAATTTAAAAGAATTTTTATATACTTTAATAGCATCATATATTGCGCTTTTCTTTATATCTTGAACTACAAAACCATCAATCGTAATTGTATTAGTAAAATTTGCTTGATTTTCAAAAAAAGAAATCGCCTCTTTTAGATGCAACTCATTTTTGCCCTAGTAGCATGAATAAAATGTTTATTAGAAAAATTAAATTATATAGTAAATAAGTTAAATTAAACCAGCCTAAAAGTAGTAGAAATACTTATATAATTTGTGCGCCTATTTAGTGGACCATCTATAGAGGTGTGAGACTAGGACAAAAAACAATAAAATTAAAAGCGTACAAAAATCTCAAAACCAAAATCATACTACCTTTTTCCCACCAAATAAGTATTCAGATTATGAGATTTTGATTGAAGGTGTGGACAAAAGAGATGAAATAGAATTCAAGCCTTGTTATTCAAGTAGAAATATAATACCTAATAAGTTTGTTTTTGCCAATAAACCACAAGAAACGCTTAATAAATCCACAATAAACCATGTCATCGTTCTTGATGATAAAGAAAGTGGTAATCAGAATTATACCTTTGGATCTATTAGATGCCGCTATACTTATAAAAGTGCTTCTATTGCATGTAAGGATCCTCAAAAGAAAACAATTGAAAATGATATTTATACTTTTAAACTTAATTCAAATTTGAAAGAAAGCTGGATCAAATATGAAGCTGTGTTTAGGTGGGGAAAAAATCAACTTTGAAAGAACTTTAGAATCCGAAGAATTGCCAAATAGATTGAAATTAACTATTTATTGCTTCAATGGTATCAAATCGTTCTTGATTTATTATGATAATTCTTTCCCAAGTCCTAATCTCGTGTATTTAAATGAAATGATAGATTTAGCTAATAAAGCAGGCTCTTAAATTAGTAATCAAGGTGGGAGAAGAATTTTGCTATGTTCTACTAGAAGATTGAGGTTGGAATGTAATAGTTTTAAAGATCAAGAAAATTCATAAACTTAATTAATTTTCGCAGGTGTTGCGTAAAGATGCCCCTAGCCCTAGGCCTTCTAGTTTTCATGGTCCGGTTGCCTTTTGTAGCCGTGACATAAGGTCACCGCTTGAAGCCAGTCTAATGCGGCTTCTAGCAAAGACAAACCTCCAATTATTAGCATTCAATCTGTCCTTATTATTATTCTTCTAGAATTCTACTAACTGAATAAAACATAACAAAACTAAGAATACCATGCTGGCATGATATACCTGTCGGGAGGCACCACTGCAATTTGTTGGTATTGCAGAACCGACGACAAGTACATGTAGCTAGTATGCACAATGTCATCCAAGGTTGATCCAAACAAGGGTGAGATTAATCTTGAATAAACTTAATTAGTAAAGAATAACCTAATTTATTAAATGTAAACGAGCCTTTTATATTTGCTTAGAGCATAAAGCGGGTATTATGAATTAAGCGGCGGCTAAGTCCTATTTTCGTAACAGCAGGCTTCATATATGGATGTAGGTTTTCAAAAGAATAAATTTTATGTGAGTTGAGAAATTATGGTTCATAAATTCAAACATCTTTTCGGTAAAACATTTGAAGTTGAAACAATCCAATATCTATATTACTAAAATCGAGAATGCGTGTGTATGTTCGTCAATCACTTTAGTAGGACTAAAGAAAATAATATAAAAATTATATCAAAAGATAGAAAAAAACATTGCGGGTAACATAGGCTATATTAGATTTTAAAATATCTTCTCTACATAGAGTAAAATGACGTTTTAGTAAATTTGAGCACGTGTCATTTTTATTATTAATTTATTTCAACCAAAACACTTATAGAAGTTGAAATATGAAGAAAAAATTTTCATAAATAAAAACATTTAAACTTAAGTTATGAAGAAAGGATTCAAGTATTTAAAAAAAATTTAATATTGTTAGAGACAATTAAAAGAAGATATTAATGACTTTTTTCAATTTATATATATATTCGGTAAATCTTTAAATTATTAATCTTAAACAATTAGATTATAATAAAAGATAAAATGACCATCTTTATAATTTCAATGTTATTCATTACATAATCTAATTAAGATTTATATATTTTAATTAAAAGAAGATTTAAAAGTAAATGTTCTTTATATAAAATTTTTTATTAATAAATATAGATTATGTAATGAATAACATTGAAATTATAAAGATGGTCATTTTATCTTTTTCCAATAAACCTGTTTCTAAATTAAAAAATAATGATTTAAGAACATGGACTTATTTTAAAAACTTTATTCATATTCTTCTATCTCCTTCAGTAACTATTTTTATTGCATTTTTAGTATTCAATATATATCTATATAAATATATTTTTTATTATATGGTCGCATATTTTTGTGTTAGTTTTATTTTTTTATCCAATAAGCTCAACCATCTTTACTATAATTAAAATCGTAATCTTGCTTGCTTGCAGAGAAATCAAAAATAAAGGACTTAACAATATAGAAAAATGGTGATAATAAAAGTCAGAGACAATTAAATTAGAAATCATATGATGGTAATATCTTGCTTTTAGCTTTATTTCTAAGCTCAAGATATTGGATAATTAGAATACTAATGTTTAAATTAATCAAAGTTGAAAAATTAAAAGATAAGGTACTTAACTCTTTTTTATGGTTGTTCTTAGAGAATTTATTACTATATTTTATACAAAGATTATTATGTGTAATTTATCATACTTCTTGATAATATTCTTTAGCGAATAAAAATCCAGCATTTTGTTACAAAAATTAAAAAATTTTCATTTCATATGTACATGGAGTATTTTTAATTATTACTAATATAATAAAATTAAATCAATAGAAATGCTTTAAATTAAATTAAATAATCTTAACTTTAAGAATAGTTGACGCTTTTGGACTGAATTTAAATCAGATATTTTACCTATTTATATAAGTAATTTTATTATAGAATTATTTTTGAGAAAGTCTAATATTTTTACATACAGACATTCTCTTATAATAATGATCTTTATGGTTGATTTTTATTATAAAATTCAGAGTAACATTAAATAATTTTTAGAAATGAAAACCTATAATTCTCTTAACACATTTTAACCCTAAAAGAGAAGAGTTTAAAATCATATAAAATATTCAAAGTGTTTTAAGCCGGTTCGAAAGAACAGGCCTATCAACTAGTTCTTTCATTTAATCTCAAAAATCAAACAACTTTGGATATATTCGTATAAAACATAGTCTAATTTTAACATTTAATGCTGTATTTAGATTTTATTCCTAGATTCAAGGACTTGAAAATTAGTAATTTTGTTCATATATTAATTTTCAAAATATTTCTTCAAAGAATTATTTAAATTTTTGATCTTTGATACCGATATGATAATAAAATATCATTAGTTCATTTAAATAAGACTCAGAACTTTAATAAAAGCCAAACTGGACATCTTACTTATTTTAAACTCATTATCTTTAACTCAATGACATATATTATGTTTTAATCAGAACAATATCACTATATAATCTTTTCCTGATACTAATCAATTTCCAGAAATAGAAAGAGTTATAAGAATTTGTAATAAACCATTGAAAACTCGTTGTTTCGATATTAAAAAGAGGTTATCTGAATATACTTTTATTTGGAAAAATTGTCACGATTCAAAATTTAATTTAACGCCAAATTTTAATGACATCTTGTGCATTCAATAGGAACTATAAATACATCGAAAAGGACCTGAAAAACAACAAAATATGCAATTTTTATTGTTTTTATCTAAGCCCATCATCTCTCAAGAGTACATCGATAATTAATATATCGTAGTATTGAAAAAAGACGCCTCTGAGAGTCACATTGAGAAGATCAAGTCCTACATTGATGAAAACAAATTAAGTAGCGCTCAAGATCCAACTTTTAAATAGAATATATTTGATCCAACAATCTTTAGTGGATACTCAGGCAAACCCAAACAAAACATATTGGATTTTATCAAAGCACAACCAGAAGTAGAATTTGTAGAACAAAATCAAGTAGTAAAGATGGCCAATTATACGGAAACCAAAACTGCAAACAAGTTAATCCAAAAAAACGCGCCTTGGGGATTAAACCGAATCTCTACAAGACAAAGGAATAATAATCGACAATATCCACACGATCCAAATGGTGGCCAAAGAGTGGCAGTTTACGTGATAGACAGTGGAGTAAATATCTACCATCAAGAATTTAAAGGACGAGCAAGGAGGGGAGCCGCGATGTGTCAAGGCGGTAGAGGCAGGGATACTAATGGTCATGGTACTCATGTTGCTGGCACTGTTGCTAAAAAAGCTCACATCATCGCGGTTCAAGTATTCTGCAGAGATAACCGTGGTACTATGGAAGATATTATTAGGGGTATCCAATGGACTGTGCAAGACTATAGGGCTAATGCTAATAGGTTTAAGGCTGGTATCCTCAATCTCAGTTTAGGTGGAGGCTTTTCACAAGCTACGAACCTTACTATTGAAAATGCTTATAAAGTGGTACCTTGCAGTTGTTGCTGCTGGTAATGATAATATAAATACATGCAGAATATCACCAGCCTCATCAGCATTTCGTTGACAGTAGGTGGGACTAATGTAAATGATTTCAGATATACCGACTCTAATAGGGGCTCTTGCGTCAAGATTTTAGGGCCTGGTGTCAACGTTTTATCAGCTTGGATTGGTGGCATTGGCGCTTGGAATATTATCTCTGTAACGAGTATGGCTACTTCTCATGTTGCTGGCACCGCTGCGGTGGTTGCTTCCCAATGGAATGGTAGACATTCTCCAAAACAATTTTGGAATCATTTGATGCAAACTTCTTCAAATGGTTTTATCAGAGGTTTTGATAACTCCACCACAAATATGTTGGTATTTTTGCCTTAAGTTTTTTGATTAAACGTTTTTCAAAAATGTCCTTATCTAATATTAGGGCGTTCCGAACAAACAGGGACTCGAAAATTTTCAAATAAAAAGTTTCTTAATAAATATAAAAAGTTGAAAATTAGTATGTTTATAGATACAAACCTTCTGCATCTCTTACATTTATCTATCTTTCGGATAAGTTCAGGATACCATTCATAAAACCTTTAGCATTAAGCTCCTGAATTGCACTTTCTAGCTGGATTTCTAGTTCATTCCAATCGTCGTAAATATTCTCTTTTAACTTCCTCTTTAATTGCCCAAAACAATTGAAATCAGGTGGGCTAATATCAGTGCTACAGGGAGGATAATCCCAAACCCGAATATTTTCATCAATAAAATACTGCTTTACAAGATTTGATTTATGTAGTCTAGCATTATCATGTATTATTATAGGCACCTTGAATTTCTTATCAGATAATCATTTGTCTAATAATTCGATTAGGAAGTATTTATAGACTTCTGCAATTACTGTCTCTTTAGGGGCGGGCACAGAGCTTCCAATAAGCAACACCTTGAAAATCCATTGCTAATATTAGCATTCTCTTTCTTTCATATTTAGATTGAAGTACAAATTCAGGTGTGTCTTCATTCTTATTTCTCCAAGATCGAATCTGGTCACGTCAGGGTTGCATGTATAAAGACACCCAAGTTTCATCTATTGCCAAAGTTCGATTAATTAAGTTATTTTGTCTCGATAAGAGTTGCATATTGTTTTTACATGCCAACACTCTATGTTCTCTTTTTTCATCCGTGAGAAAATGAGGTACCCATTTACTTAATAAATTTTTTATTTGTAAATCTTCTGTTAAATATCGAAATACTGTTGTTTTACTACAATTTACCCACACGGAAAGTTCGAGGCAACACCATGTTCTAGTTTGTGCCAAAAATTCTTTAATTTTATCTATTATATTTTCTTTTTTCGAGACATCACTTGTTTCGCCTCCTCGGCTATCTTCGACCACATTGTAGCCTCTCTTAAGCTTAGTAACTAAACNTTTTATCTATTATATTTTCTTTTTTCGAGACATCACTTGTTTCGCCTCCTCGGCTATCTTCGACCACATTGTAGCCTCTCTTAAGCTTAGTAACTAAACGTTTGACTGTATTTAGTTTATAGTCACTATTTTCAATTGATTCAACTACTTCTTTATGAATTATACAGA
>NIPM01001159.1:0-26031 GCA_002738285.1 Holacanthella duospinosa | reverse complement strand
TTGATCAGAGCTCTAAATATTAAGATAGAAAACACTTTCATATTTGATCCAAAGGCCTCAATAAACTTTTTTGATTCTTTCGACAAACTTCTGATCACATCGGTCCTGCCGTGTTGAAATTTTCGAATACTCGCAGTTTCGTAAACAGGAGGAGATATTTTATGTAGAGAATAATAGGTCAGCTGCAAAGCAATCTGAACTAAGGAGTCCGGCTTGATATTATCTAAAATATAAACAGCACTATACTTTTCTTCAAGTAATCACTTCCATATTTCATGTAAACCCATGGTTTTAAATTGCTATTGTTGATGATATTCATCGCTTGAACTTGTGCTTCTTTTATATAACTTTTGATACTAGGACTCAAAACAAAATTCAATCTTTTGAATGGAGTTCCTTTGCCCACATTCGATCCAATAGAAACAAAGTTGCTTATAGTATAGTCGAAACATTCTACTCCAACAACTGCATCAGAAGGAGAATGCTAAAATGTTAAATTACGATATACCTCTCCATTAAAACCGCATGTACCGTCTTTATTTATAACCAAACTCAATGATTTATCCATCCATCTGTTGGAGCCATCAAAAGAATGTAAAACAGCTTTGGCTTGATCCTCAACATCCTTAAGCTCATCATGATCATCCAAAGATACACAAAACAATGTAGATTCAATAGAATTGATATTTTCTTTATTAATCTCGCTTGTTTTGATGATTTCTTCTCTTGCCTAACAAAATTAAGATTGAGTTTACTTTTGACCATAAGTCTCTATGTGCTGTTGTTAATATACAAACATTAGGTTCTTTTCGTTCTTTTAGTTCTTTTATCGAGTTGATTATGCCAATCAATCCATCTCGAATATCCTTAAGCTTAACAAATTCTTTATTGTCTTGCACCACTTTTAATAAAAAGGGTACATTTCGTATTAATACAGTTATATATTTCGAATCAGTATTTTGTATAAGTTCATCGCATCCGATCTTTGGTATTCTAGTAATTCCTAATAATCTCTGATACTGATAAGTACAGAATCTCTCTTCTGGTATTTTATTAACTAATTTCATATAGTTCAACAAATTGAGTACAGTATTAGCAGCGATGTTGACTTGTCTGAAACTAAAAGGATAAAGACTATCCTTACAATATTTAAATTTTTCAACAGGCTTGGAAAGCATATACCAATTAGAATTTACCAATAGATTCTCTCTCCATTTCAAATAGGCATTCTCTACCCACATATTCTCTAACCAAGAATGTTTCTGCTTAGCTTCATATTCAATCAATTTCTCCTGCAACTGTTTTCCAACACCGTCTTTAAATTGGTTAACTAAGATTTTGTTCTTTTTGAATTGCTCTTCATTAGTTATTGGTTTAATACTTTCCAAATAAGTATTCAATGTATCTTCTAATTTAGGTATGGGTAATCTTGGTATATTTGTGCTCATAATCTGAAAATATTATTTTGATCTTTTGGTTTGGTGGCTAAATTTCAAGTTTTGAGGTGTTGAATACACGTGACAAAATGACAAAACATTGAAATAAAAATAATGTATCTATTTTTAAATAAAATTTAAACCAAATGATTCGATTCTAATGAAATGGATCGTAATTAAGATTATCGGCCACTTTATTGATCAAGTAGCCTTTTTAAAAGTTTCTTGTACAAATGAAATAATAACTTTATTTATATCATAAAGGATTAGTTGACTATTTTCTGTTCCATGTTTTAAACTCTCAATTTTACATTTCATTTCACAAGAAAATTTTGATTTCGTCACTACAATGGACAAAGTCAAGACATTTCAACTTCAAGGGCAACTACCAAGACTACCTATACCAGACTTGGAACATACTTTAAAAAAGCATCTAGAAACAGTGGAACCTCTCTTGGAAAGACACGAATACGAAGAGCACTAAAAATTAGTAGCTGATTTTCAAGAAAAAATAGGAACTTATTTACAAGACAAGTTAATTTTGTATGAAAAAACACAGTCTAATTCCTGGTTAGAAGTTTTTTGGTTAGAAAATGCTTATTTGAAGTATAGAGAAAGTGTCGTAATAAATTCTAATTGGTACATGCTTTCGAGGCCACAATACATTGATACCGAATATGAATTACATGAAGAGCTCCGACCATTTACTTATAAACAATTAAAAATAGCATCCAAGTTGATCTAAAATTTTGTAGAATTGATGGAATTAATTATCAAGTTCATTGCAATGATTAATTTGTAGTGAGGAAATCAATGTTGAAAAAAGTAAGGAGGGACCATTGTGTATGTCTCAATACAAGTTTATGTTTGGTGTAACGAGAATACCAACACCTGAATGCGACCAAATCAAGGGTGAATTTTCACCTAAAGGAAGACATGCCATTGTACTGATTAGAAGCAAAATCATCAAGTTAGTACTTTATAAATGGAATAAGAAAGCACTTCCAAGCCAAATATTAAAGTATTCAAGTTCTAAATATTCTAGTGAATTGGAAAGTATCGTATTTGAAGTTTTGAAATCGCCTCAAACAAAACCAGTATGTTTATTGACGGGAGATCATAGAGATAATTGGTCCAAACTAAACAACCGCCTATTAAAAAGTAGGCCAGAGAGGTACTGATAAATTATCATCCTTCCAACGTGAAAGTATTTGACAAGATTGAAGATACCTTATTTTGAGTTAGTTTAGATGACCATTACACTTTAAGTGAATCAGATAAGGCTGGGAAATTAAAAACCATTGCGCATTCCTTCAATAGATGGTTTGACAAAACATTGAGTTTGGTCATCAGCAAGGATACCGTTTGCGGTCTTAATGGCCAAGAAATCCTTAAGTAATATTTTAGCATGCGCCATTTGATGCCTTGATTCCTGAGAACTTCTTTGATTATTCTATAGGAAAAGATGTAGTTAACCAATAATGAGTCGCTTACTCATCAATATCTCGAGTTTATTGAATAAGATAAAATGCTTCATAGTGCAAGTGAAACGTTGCATCGAATCATCCAAAATCCAGATATTGATATGCTTGTATACAATAAGTATGGTGCCAATTTTATCAAAAAGAGTAGACTATTTCTTTACTTTTTAGGCAAATTCAGACCTGATGGATATATGCAGGTAGTCATTCAATTAGCATATTTTTGTTTGTATACCAAATCAGTCCCTACTTATGAAACAGGAAGTACGAGAAACTTCCTTCATGGTAGAACAGATGTGATCCGAACTCTCAGTTCTAAGTTAATTAGAGCATTCATGGATCCCAATGTTTCGGTATTTCATAAACTCATTTTTAGGTTAAGCAAAAAATCTATTTGTTTGGAAAAGCAATTGATGATCATGCCAAATATTCGCAACAAGTTTCTAAAGGTTTAGGAGTGGATATTCATTTAATTGGGCGTAAATTCATGTTTGACTCCAATAAATCTCATCCTACCCTACCTTTGTTTACAGCAAAACCTGGCAAATCAGTACTAGCAATTTAGGGAAGCCGAAAAATCTGGAATGTAATTAATTGATTTGATGTTAGTTTGTGGGTTTGGAGCTGTCGTCTTTGATGGTTATGGCATTAATTATTTACCTCTAGATGATTCTTTGAAATTTGGCGTTGAATGCAAAGTTGGTTGTCCAACAACCTCAACCAAAAACTTGATCAATGCACTTGTGTGGGTTTTGGATACGCTAGGAGACTTGATTCAGTTTTATAACAATCCTGAAAATAAATTATAATCTTTTTCAAAATGTTGGACTGAGGATTAAAGTAAGCTACTTAGTTTAGGACTTAAATAAATTATCCACAATCAGCGCTGTTGAATTTTCGAAAGTTTTGAGAAAATTCAATAGTGGTCGACAGCTTATAAGATACCTTACTAATGGCGTGTTTTTATTCATATTAATAAGCATTAAAACATTATTTTTAACATATGACGCAAATACATAAATGTTTTAATAAAAGTACAAAAGCTAGTCATTTAATTGTCACGTGAAGCTGAAAATCAGAGATATCTTTTTGAATTAAAAATCACTCTACAGGCCTATATTAAGATTTTTACATTTATCCGACATAGTCCATTATAAACGGGACATTAATTAATTTCCTATAAACTCATTTAGAGCTGTTATATTTCTGATGTTTCAAATAGAATCTGTTTTCATAAATAATTATGGCATGTGCCATCATTATTTACACTGTCGTACGGAAATTCGGACACCCTATTTTTTGTAAACCGAAGCGTCAATTTGGCTTATAAATAAATATGAATAAAAAAATTAGATATATCTAAACTGTATTATTTTTAGTATTTATTTATTTATCATTGTTTTTATTAAAAAAGATAGAAAAGCAAAAAGGAAATTTATTGATCCAGCACGGAAATTCGGGCATTTAAAAATAAATGAGTATCATACTTCCCATGAGCTTGTAACACTTCTTTTACACGTTTAGGCATTGATTTAATTAAGTTTTTTATAAAATTGTCTAGCAAGTTATTCCATAATCTTAGTAGCTCTGTTTTTAACTCATCTGGATCATCAAAGTTTTCCCCCCTCAGCTCTCTCTTCATATAGGCACAGATGTGTTCAATTGCATTCAAGTCGGGGCTTTGGCTTGGTAGAATCAAAGTTTCGACTTCTTTCCCCCAAGATATTTCCCAATGAGCTTAAAAGTATGCTTGGAGTAATTATCGTGTTGAAATACGAAGTCATTTAGTCATATTTTCTTTTTTGATTGGGTTGAAGTACGTTATAGGTTCCTCCTAATCCTAACCCCCAAAAATGGAAATCATTACAGGAACAATACCTTCAATGTTTGAATTGCTATATTTGTTCTCTAACGAAGACTCATACTTATCTTTTCTGCTGGAAAGTGGAATTTTTTATAGAGAGAGCATTTGTCAACATTGTAGTAGTTTGATGAGGCTTCGTCTGGAAAAGAGAATTTTTAAGTGTGGGAAAAAGATGTGTAGAAAGGGCATTTTCATTAGGACAGGATCTTTTTTCACCGGCCACAAGCTACCCTGTTCAAAGATTTTGTTTCGGGGGTATCATTGGCTTGTAAAAACACCTATTTCATCTGCGTTGTTGATAAATGGTTCTCGAAAACAGATAATATCCACATTTTGCTCTCACTTTCTTCAGCTAGTTGCTAATTCACTGGACTTGGAAGACTGTGTAATTGGTAGAGAGGGTGTGATAGTTGAAATAAATAAGACAAAATTTGGTAAGAGAAAGTACAACCGTGGACATCGTGTAGAGGGATTATGGGTTGTTGGTGTTATTGAAAGAACCGAAGAGGGAAAGGTGTTCTTAGCTCATTTTGAAGACAGGTCAGCCAACATACTAGAGAATATTATAAGAAGACATGTGAGACCTGGGTCCATTATATACACGGACATGTGGAGAGGATACTCAAGATTAGGGTTAGATGGAAGTTTATATCACGATAAGGTGAACCATTCGCAGACTTTCAGGGATCCCGTGACTGGTGTGCATACAAACACTATAGAGGGGACCTGGAACTGGTTAAAGATGCAGATAAAGCCTAGAAACAGGACGAGGGATGGTATTGAAGGGCATTTGCGGAAGTTCATATGGAGGAAGGTTAACAGAAACAAACCGCGGGAAGCCTTTATTAGAGTATTGAAGGATGTCCTCTACGAATAAACGTTTTTTTATTTATATTTTTATCACTTACCAAAAATGGTTAGGGCCAGGGGGAACCTATACAGTACCAGATCCGAATATCTTTTAAGATCAACCAACTTAATATAAAAATGGGTTTTTTTGTGTGTGAAGACTTGAGTGCTGTAAAAAATATTTTGACTGCTACAACTAATCAATTTGGAAGTAAATTTTTGAAAAAAACATAATTTTTTGGTTGAAATAGTTGGAAATAAAATATTTAAATATCCTTTGGTTGAAATTTAAGTAGAACTTTTTATTTTTATCAGCCAAAATGGCTTTTTGCACAATTATTAAAAATTTTCAACCATAATGATGGATTTTCTTCAAGAATTTACTTATTTTATCAACCAAAATATTCTGTTTTCTTTAAAATTTCCTCCATATTAATTTGTATTGCAAAATAAATGTATTATTATTTGTAAGAAAACTTTTAAGATTTAATAATATAGCTAATAATGCTAAAGTCGGTTGTATCGAAAAGTTGGAAAATTGAATAAATTTACATTTATTCGATATTTGGTTTCAATAAGTATAAGATCAATTTAAATGAGAAGTTTTCATAGAATATCCTTGTATTTTTCTCGCTAAATTAAATAAAGTTTTAAAAGAAAACGCTTTGATTAAACATTATAACATTCGTATAATTGGAGTTTGGTCAATAATCTCTATGTAGAGATATTGAAGGTAAATTATGGTATGAATTGAATAGATTATCATTTAATTCTATGAGTTGATTTTATTTGTTATTATTTGGCAACTTACAACACATTTTCTGGTACAAAAGAGAAGATTGCAGACTTCACTAGACTAAAATAACAAAAATCAACAATAATTGGTTTTATTTTCAACTAAAATTAACTATTTTTATGATCCAATTGTCTAAAGAGAAACATAATTACAAGAATCTATTAAAAGTTGATTGATACAAATTTACTTTGAATGATTACTTAAAAATATGGAATATATAAAATAATGAAGAGATAAAAAATAACCAATTATTACCATCAAATAATAATGATTTAAACTCAGTAAAAACTAATATCAACACTACTATTACAAGACGCAGCAGAAGAATTAAAGGGTTAGAACCAGAATATAGTTTATTTACAATAGAGGAAGAATTATTTGAACAAAAATCAATTGATGAAGCTTACAATAGTAATGATGGACACTTATGGAGAAAATCAACAGATGAGGAGATTAATACACTTATTAGAAACAATACATGGACCCTATGTGAATTGCCAAAAAATACGATCCCTGTGACTGTAAATGGGTTTTTAAAATAAAGAAAAACATTGATGATACTATCAACTCCTACAAATCGAGGTTGGTGGCATGTGGTTTTACACAAATTTATGGTGAAATTTTTTTGATACCTATTCACCTGTCATGAAATTAACTACTGTAAGAATTATAATAAGTATTGCTGCACACTATGATATGATGCTTCACCAGTTTGACGTAAAATCAGCATATTTTAATAGTGAGTTAAAAGAAAATATATACATGACCCAACCTCCTAGATATATAACTAATCCTAATTTATATTGCAAATTAAACAAAGCTATTTACGGCTTAAAGCAGTCAGCACTTGAATGGTATAAGAAACTTGAAAATACTTTAATTAATATGAAATTTATTAAAAGTAACTATTAAGATACATTATTTGTATTAAATGAAGGAACTAAAAAACTAATTCTGGGGGCATATGTAGATGATTTGTTAATAGCATCAAATAGTGAAGAATTAACATCAAGAGTAAAATACCAGCTAAACAAAGAATTTGAAATTAAGGATTTAGGAAAAGCACATTTTATTTTAGGACTTGAAATTATTCACTATAATGAATATATTGAAGTAAGGCAAACAAAATATTTGAATGAGATAATTAAGAAATTTAATATGAGTAATTGTAAAGGTATATCAACACCGATGGAAAATGGTTATAAAGAAATGCAAGAAAATGAAAATAATGAAGTTGAAGATGAATATACAAAATTTCCATACACATCAGCAATAGGAAACTTAATGTATTTAATGTTGTGTATAAGGCCAGATATTGCTTATTGTGTATCTTACCTCTCAAGATTTAATAATATTATTACAAAATATCACATCACAAACTTAAAAAGAATATTCAGATATCTACAATATACAAAGGGATATTCATTAAAATATTACAAAAGTGATAAAAATAAGGAAATAGATGGATACACTGATGCAAATTTTGAGGAAATTGTAATGAAAGGAAAAGTGTTGGAGATTACATATTTTGCTTTTCTGGAAGTATTTTAGGTTATAAAAGCAAAAAACAAACTACAGTTACACTTTCAAGCACAGAAAGCGAATATATTGCTTTATCTGAAGCAAGAAAAGAAGCGATATGGCTTTCAACTATTATTGGTGAATTAATTGATAAGAATTTGTATCCTATCAAAATCTTGATTGATAATCAACCAAGTATGCAATTGGCTAAAAATGCGATCTATCATGAGCGTACTAAGCACATTGATATAAAACATCATTATATTCGCCAATTAATAAAAGAAAATAGAATATTTTCAAGTTATGTGGAATCAGAAAATAATGTTGCGGATATTTCAACAAAGCCGTTGGGAAGAAATAAAGTTGAATATCATATTGGAAAAATGAATTTTGAAGAAAGGAAATATTTAAATTTAACGTTGACAATGGGGGGAAGTGTTGGAATACATTGCCAACAGTGATATATTTGTAATCCCGTAAACAGAATTAATTATTCTGTAAACATATTAATTTTAATTAATTATTGTTTGTGCTTAAAATTATTTAAGCTACATTTTTTTTTTAATCACCGATTTTTTACGAACCTTTTTATTATTAAGTTTAACAGGATCATCCTCCCTATAGCCTTGATATTAGCACACGTGATTTCAATTGTTTTGGACAATTAAAGAGGAAGTTTGAAGAGAATATTTACGACGATTGGAATGAACTAGAAATTCAGCTAGAAAGTGCAATTCTGGAGCTTAATTCTAAAGGTTTTATGAATGGTATCCAGAAGTTACCCGAAAGATGGAGAAGTATAATAGATGTAGAAGGTTCGTATCTATAAACATACTAACTTTTGACTTTATATCTTTTATAGTAAATTTTTTATTTAAAATTTTTCGAGTCCCTGTTTGCTCTGAACGCCCTAATAACTTGTTTTGAGGGAAAATAAACAGCCATATAGAACTAACTTCACTGTATAATTATATTAGTTTGAATATATATTTAACATCATAAATAGAAATATTTAAAACTTTAAAAGGAAGTCCTTTTATTTAGTGAATTTAAAATATAAAAATCACATAGAAAGCTTGATTTTCATTTATTTATTCCAATTTCAAATCTTGACACCTTTAGTGTCCAAAATTTTGATGACACTTTTGAATGAATATAAAAAATTAAAGTGAAAATGGAATGAGTAAAAAATGATAGAAATATAGCACTTCGTGTTTTACTACATTTCTTTATTTCATTAAGGCAAATTCTGCGTAACATCCCTTATTTATGCTATGGAACACTCTTCGGCTCAATTTTATACGAAAATATTTCGAAAAGGCTCATTAATTAATATATTTTAAATGAAACCTTTTTCGAAATATTTTTTGCGAAAAGTTAAGCCGAGGTATGTTCCCTTCTTTAATTTAGTATAAACTACTCAATACTTAATTCTATTATTTATTTAGAAGAAAATTTTTGAAGGAATTATAATGTATTTGGTTGATAAAATGAGCAAAGTCTTGAATAATTATGGTTGAAAAGTTTTAATTATATAAAAAGCTATTTTGGTTGATAAAAATGAAAATTTTCTACGTATATTTCAACAAAATGATATTTAAATATTTTACAGGGTTATGCATGGTTATATTAGCATGCATGCATTCTTATATAAGCATTCAACAAAAAAATTTATCCATCAAATGGCAAGGAAAGATAGAGTACAGGTAACAAAGGAGCTTTATGATATAATCATTAGAATGTCACTGGACGAGAAGAAATCCATAAAACAAATTGTAGAAACAGTCCATTTGTATATAAATGTCGTCAGCCGGCTCATTCAGAAACATGATAACGGTGTTCAGTTTATAATTGCATCTGGAAAAGGAAAAAGAACAATCCACAATAGAACCAGGGAGCTAGATAATGTAAGTCAGGTAATATTTAATGCAATCGCTACAAACAACTCCTATGTTCAGAAGGAGATTATTGATATTGTTTCGACCAAAACCGACGAGTGTATTTCACAATCAACTGTATCAAGAAGAATGACAAAGATGAAACTAATCAGAAAGAGATTATCACTAGTTTCTGCTGAGAGAAACACCCCTGTGCACATTGAAGAACGTGTTCAATATGCAGCTTGGGTATCAATGATATCCAACGACAACCTGATTTTCTTAGATGAGTCAGGATTCAATCAACATACCAAGCGAGCATATGGGTACTCATCGCCAAATACTAAAGCGTATATTACAGTACCTGCAAACAGAAACGTAAATAGGAGCTTGATGGCGGCAATTTCAGTTAATGGAGTGATGGCTTATGAGTAAGTAACAGGTGGATATAATAGTGAGAGGTTCATTAGCTTCATACAAGAAAAGCTCGTTCCTTATTTTCGGGCAAATCCATCCAAAATTCTAATAATAGATAATGCAAGATTTCATCATTCAAGGGATGTTAAACAAATAATAGCGGAGAATGGAATTGCAATAAGATACCTTGTGCCATATTCACCTGAATTAAACCCGATCGAAGAATTCTTTTCAATGATCAAAGCCAGGTATAATGCGTTAAAGACACATAATCCAAACATCAGTATTGAAAATGCATTGGATCAAATTTTTCATTTTGAGATTGAATGTGCAGGATTTTATTCCAATATGAGAGTATGGGTGGAGAAGGCTAGGAGAAAAGAACAATTTATTTGAATAAAGAATGTTTCTTGTGATTATTTCTTTATTGAAATTTTTTTGTTAAATGCTAATATAAGAATGCATACATGCTAATATAACTTTGCATAACCTTGTATTTCCAACTATTTCAACCAAAAAATTATGTTTTCTTAAAAATTTCCTTCCATATTATGCCATCTGTAAATGATGAAATTTTCAAAATGTATATGTGATAATTACTCATTATTGATGCCAAAAAATCGGCTATTACAATTAACACATTAACCCTGAACAATTTATTATTCACATATTCACAAATATTTGCAGCAAAATGTTATCTAAGTATTACACAGTTTACTACGCGAATTCATGAAACTAAAAATCAAAATTTATAAAAATGGAAAAGAACCAAGAATATTCTTTAAAGAAGGCAATAATCAATGGCAACTTAAGTGCTGTAAAAAATATTTTGTCTGATCCAATTAGTCACCTTGAGGAATTACATTTAGATCTTTGTTTAGCTATAGAAAAAGAACAGGTAGAAATAGTTAAATTATTACTTTTAATACCAGAAATTCAGGTAAACAAGGAAGATTTGAATGGTTATACTGCACTTCATAGAGCATCAGAAGAAGGTCATTTAGAAATTGTTAAACTATTATTATTAAATCCAAAAATAGATATCAATGTAAAAGATAAAGATGGTTATACTTCACTTCATTGTGCATCTTCAAATGGTCATTTAGAAATTGTTAAACTAATTATAACTACAGGTGGAGATTTACATGCAATAACTAACAGTGGGCAAACACCGCTCGATTTAGTAATAAATAAGAAGAACCCTAAGTTATTAAACTTCTTATGGTCTAAAAATTTAGAGTTTGTTATCAATTTGGCACTTGAGTTTAAAGAGCTAAATAAAGATATCATTTAAAGAACCTGTTCTTTAAATGATGAATTTAAAAAGAAGTTTAATAGATTATTTTAAGAATCTTAGTCTTAACCCTGTTCTGACTATGTTGATAAAAATGCCCAACTGAGCTTTATTCTTTAAATGGAAGGAACTTTTTGAAGAAAACATAATATATGGTTGGTAAAATGAGGAAATACTTGAAGAAAATCTATCATTATGGTTGAAAAATTTTAATAATTATGTAAAAAGCTATTTTGGTTGATAAAAATAAAAAATTTCTATATAAAGTATCTCACAAAAAAATGGGATAACCATACAGTAATCTCCCGATTAAGTTCGCACTTTAGTGCGAACTCCCTCCTTATTAGGTTCACACAAAATTCACCAAAATCAGGGTTCAACATTTTTTTCAAAAAAAGTAAATTTTAATCAATAATATTATTAATTATTTCTTGAGCATATCAAATAAGGTCATCTGGCGCAGAGGTATCTGCTTCTTTCTTTTTTCATTCAACAAAAAATCTCTCTTCTTTGAAAATGCTTCAAAATCGCGCATGATATTATCGTAGGCGTCTCCAGTTTTTTCCTGAAAGACTCAGAATTCAATTGATTCTCTATTTTATCAATTTGATCGTAAAGTTCATAAAAATTGAAGGAAACTTGTGGTTGAATTGGTTCATCAACATCCGTTATATCATTTTCTTTTTGCAAACTATTAGATGTAGAGTAAATAATTTCGTTGACTTCTTCCAATAAAGCTCTAGCGTATTCTCCATTGTCATCAATATGAATGTAATTGTCCAAATCTTGATAGATTATTTCATCTGATATTGCTTCAATACGCTTAACTAATTCAGACATATCAAAAACTGCACTATCTTGATTATCTACTATTTCATGATCATTTACTATTTCACAATCAAATTCAATAATACCCGCTTACTTAAACGAATTTTGAATAGTAGTTTGAGTTATAGAATCCCAATTCACTTTCACATATTTTTCTGTATCCATTAAATGAGCTGGATTTCCGTAGCCTACTCCAGCAGTACTCCTGCGCATTAAGTTTTCCATTTCTCTCTTGAGGGCTTTAGTATCTTCATTATGAATATAAAAAGAAAGATCATCCTTTAAATACAGATGTTTGTACCTTTTATTTAGTGCAGCTATTATTCCCATATCGCAAGGTTGCTTCCAACTTGTGCAATTAGCTGGTAAAACACCACTTTAACGCGGACTTTCTAGAATGCATCAAAGTTACCTGGAGTGTTATCAAGAATAAGTAAATCTCGTAGATTTGTTTTCTTTTCTAACATGTGGGAAAAATACATCGTCAAACCATTTCCAGCAAACACCAACGTCATTCATGCTCTTTTTGATTTAAATATCGGATAAGCAATCTTCTATTTTTACTACAAGCAGGCTCAATTGTTTTTCCTATCATAGTTACAGGAATTTTATCGGATCTGGTAGAGTTAGCACAAACTATTAACGTCACTCGTTCTTGTGATTTTTTCTACCTCTTCTACTAGATATATCTTCTGAAGGGATTAAGTGAGCATATCTATGCAACATACGAAAGATCAAACCGCATTCATCCATGTTATACACATTCTCGCAATTATATTCTTTAATTTGATTATACAACTTATTTAATGATTCCAATAGAACAGTATCGTTTTTATCGGGTTTGGGTTGGTGGTGGAACAGAGTTTATTAAAAAGAAGAAAAATTAACTTCCATGTCCTTTAATAACGGGTGTGAAGGTAAGCCCGAACATAGCCGAAGGAGGAGAATAGATGTAAGCCAATATAGGGATAAGAGGAAAAACCTTGCAAAAATCTAATGGCAAGCAGTTCTTAAACTGTTGCCCTCCAACTGTAATGGAGATCCCCAGGCAGTCATGATATTAAACCATGAAGGCATCTTAGTGCACGCAAGGAGACTATTCTAGCCGCTCTACCTGTCTACCTCCAACAATCAATCACTGCATATGCCGATTTGATCGAGTGTGTCAGAGGGTACGAAGCTATGTACTACACTTAATGCCATCCCATGATAGTCGCTCTTATAATAAGAGACTAGAAAGTATACAACATGCTCAGATCTAGGGTAAAATGAAGATTATTAAAGTATGAGAAAGAATAAGGCGCAGTAAAATTAATACAACAAAGTTTGAAGATGCAAAAGAAATTATCCATTAAAGAAAGTTATCCATTTATACAGAAACACGATAATGAAAGCTACCAATACAACGAGGTAAATGGACAGCTACATATCGTGAAATCGCATAAGAAAGATACTACCTTAGTGCCCTAATTACCTTATATTGACAATATCGCAATATATCCATGTAAGAGTAATGAAGATATTTCTCAACCAAAGAAAAAAAGGAGCAAACCAGGAAAAAGAACCGAAACATAAGAAAGGAATCATACCAAAACACAATAGAGGAAAGAAACCCACCCATATTTATCATTCCAAGAAGTCATAGAACTTATAGTCTACAGTCCATCCAGTGAGTCATTAAATCATGTAATCCAAATAACGAAAGACAATATTTCTGGACCAGTCAGGCTATTTCGTTAGCGTTCGAACGGGATTTAAATCATTAAACCTATACGAACCAAACTCTACGAATTATCACAAACCGGAAGAAGCAGCAAAAAGAGACCACTGCCAGGAAAGCGCATGAACAAGAGGAGCCAAGGAATTTCATCACAACAATTATTCTTGTAGCTAGCAGTTATTCTTGGAACTTATCTATTCATATGGAACTTGATATTTCTGAAAGTTTTCATTCCTTTCCCATAGTTCAAGAGTACTAATCAATAAGCTGGACTGAGTTTCAATTCTAGAAACTTTCTTCCAGTCGTACCAGAAGACCAGCTCTTTTTTTACAGAAGATCAGCTCTTTTCTTTTTCCAGAAGTCTAGCTAGATATTTCTAGAGAGTAAGGTATTTTATAATTCTTGAGCGCAATATTTTATCAACCAATAATTTCTTATCTGAATCCAGTGTAATAACTTGCATGGTGCATAAGGGTCACATGAAAAATATCTTGAAATTATTCAACTATAATGAGTGTGAATCTAAACATAACTGATACCTGTGCAATAAATAGCATGGGAACCTGTTTAAGCGTGGACCCCGAATCAATAAAGGAAATTATACGTGATATGACAGGATAAGAGGATTTGTTTTATCGCAGGGATAAAAACGGTTTCAAACTTGATATCACATCAAGGGCAACCTTATACTCTTTGATGTTAATTAGATGATCAATTATAGTATAATTCTTCACAGAACCTGTAAGCATAAAAAAACTATGTACAAAGTAGATATCCAAATCTGGTTCAATTTCTGGATACAAGAACTCATTAAAGGAGTATCTAGAGAACCTAATCTCACTTCCTTTGATGACATAATTGTAATAAGTATGACCTCGTCTCCAATTGATCAATTTATTTCTCAGGAATGAGTCTTTTATCTTAAGGACAGGATCTATTACATTAGCTAATCTAGGATTAATATATTGCCCCAAATTCCTTTATTAAGCTTATTAGTCTTCCATTCCTTTATATTTTTGTTGAATTCATTCCTAGGAAGTGAATAGAAGATTTTATCAAAAGATGCCACCTTATAATTCTGAATCTTGTAAGACAAACTGCTCTTATCAAAAATATCGCGCTGGTTCAATTTTTTGGTCACTTTATTGATGGGATGCGAAGAATTTATGTTCATAAAATTATACTTAAACATGATTGAAATATAGTGCATTAAATGTGCGACATTCAGAAGACCAGCAATAGAAAATAAAATATTATATTTCCGGCTATTGGTTCCATAAATCCAGTTGACTAATTTCTTGTTCAAATTGTTGATTTCACTAGAGTAAGAGCTAATGGATTCATCTGACCGATGCAATTTAAAGAAAAACAGAGGCATATACATATAAAAATATGGCAATATATAACACTTGAATATATGGACTTTTTCTTGTTAGTTCAGGAAAATGCTAATAATTGAAGTGAGCTTAATAATTCCATCCGCTTTTTCGCTAATGACTCTAAAGGTGTGTTTAATTATAATTTCATCATTAAACCAAATACCTAAATATTTGTAAATATCAGTTTCAGGAATGGTTTCCTTATCAAATTTAACTTGATTGGATCCTATAGCTCCAGATTTCTGTAAATTAACTATAATTCCATTAATATTGTACCACTTATTTAAGTAGAAAATTTCATCATTCATTTCTTTAATATTATCACCTATAACAAAATAATCGGCATAGAATACTGACCTAAATAATCTACCAGTCTTGTTAAGCTCAAAACACAAATCATTAATATAGAGATTGAATAATATTGGGCTTATAATTGAGCCTTGAAGTAAGCCATTGGTTCTTTTAATGAAGCTGGTTCTTTTCCCATTAACTTTGACACAGAGGCTTCCATTTAAGAATAAAGATTTGATGATAGCTATAGTGTTCTTATCCAAAATTGGATGCAGCTTTAAAAGTGATCTTTCCATTATAACAGAATCATAAGCGTTCTTAAAATCTATAAATACTTTTATCATGTTTTTCTTAATTTGATTCATGTCATTCAAATAAATCACTTGAGTTATTGCATTATAATTCGATCTAAGCCCAGTTTGAAGCGGATGGAAGTACTGATTAATAAATTGGTTGGTAAAAATTGTTTCTTTCAAAATCAATTCAAATATTCTTCTAAAGAAAGTAGTCAAGGATATAGGTCGGACTTCATTTATGTACTTGGATTCTGATGATTTTGGGATTGGATGCACTATTTATTTATTCCATCTTATAGGAGTCTGAGTAGTTGTAAGACACAAGTTTTATAGTCCAAGAATATGATTCAAATAAGGAGTATCCAAAAATAGAATTATGATTTCCTTCGTAATTCCATTCAATCCAGGTGCTTTAATATTTGGATATTTCTTAATAATTGACTTAAATTGCATAATTTGTCAAAGCTTGGCAACTTATTAGGAATATTTTGGATTTCTTCTAATTCTATTTCATATAAAGATGATTTTTCTTTATTGAAGATGGATCTATAATACAGGACAGTATCCATATGAACATTTCCTACTTAAAAATATGGCTTGATTCATATAAATGATTTGAATCTTTTTAATAATTGGAATTTTTCGTGGATTAAATCATTTAAAGAATCCAAAGATTTTACAGAAATTAAATTATATAATTTAGTTTTATAAGTAGTCTTGTAACCAACAATTTTGTTAAAGACTTGATTGGTCATATTATACAACATTTCATTATATCTATCCACGTCATTTATAATTTCATAAAAATTAGAAGCACCAGATTTAAAAGCCATTTCCTGCATCATGACTTTTTTGACCAAATATTGAGTTGATTTGTTTTTTAATAATCCAAGATTCAATCTTTTTGACTTTGTATAAAATGGTTTCATTTTTGCATTATAATAATATAGATTTATTGAGGTCCGAACGAGTGGGTGATCAGATTTTGCCTTTATATAATCATAATTGATCATTTCTAAATAATATTCTTTCACAAATATATGATCTAAATTATTCAAATAATTGGCTGATTCTCATTTTATTGACTTCAATATATTTCAATATTTCCAAGACCTCTTATCTGTTGACTGTGTATCCAACTGATTTAATCTGAAATTAACATTGCCCATTAGAATATCTGTACCACCAAGATCTTTGAAAATTTGTAAAAATTTATCCAAAGGCAAAGATGTTGGAGTATATAAGCCAGTAATTGATAGACAATTCTTGAGAATAATTTTCATATGATGATGGAAGGAGTTTTCAACTTTGGATACGAAAGGCCTTAATTCATCTTTGAGGAATAACTAAGTCCACCCAGACCTCGATTAAATGGAGGGACACATCTGATAAATTTGGAGCATGAGTGATAATACCGAGAAGTTTGATAAAAGCGATATTGTGAGAACCAATGTTCGGCTACTATGAAAATGCAGATATTTTCATTTTTTAATAAATTCTCCACATAGTTGAGCTTCTCAAGACTGAATCCCTTAAAGTTTATATAAGAAACATTTGTAAAAAATGATGGAAAAGAAGTGAACCTTTAATAAAAATGAAGATTTGTAAAAATACTTGTTTGGTTGTTTAGTATAAGCACGACGATATTCAGTTCTTTGCAAGAATTCAAAGGATGCCAAGTCAGTAAGCAAGAAGTCTACTACTCTATCAATATTTGCAGTAACAAAGTTGAAATCTTCAATCTTGTCTATATCTAAAAGAAGATTCTTCTTGTTAGTTTTCTTAATATGGATTTCAACAACATTCTGAGCAATAAGAAATGCCGTCTTGATCATATGACGATATTCAGTTTTATCTTCAAGGTAAGTCATAAAAGCTTTTGTAGAATCAAACATCTTTCCTACTGCCCATATTGTACAATATTCATTCTTGTTGATTGGATGCTTACCATTAAATTTGTAAGTATACATATTTGGATTATCTGACCCAACCAAATGATCCATATGGCTTTCTTCAATAATTTTATCATTGTGCTCATCACAATGGTTAGAAACTTTATCTAGCTCAATTTCATCTAAAGATTCCTCGGTCAAACTATTTTCATCATCAGGATTTTGTTGACTAGCCCTGAGTTCTTCTTCTCAATGCAGGTGGGACACCAGCATCTTCATTATCTCTTTTATTTACTGGCCTTACTTCAGGATCAAATAAGTCCGAATAAAATTCTCTATAGTTTCTACGAACTTCTTGAAATATAATGTCATTTTCTTCACCAATTATTACATGATTTCTTATAATATGAATTAAATTGAAGATTTCTCTAGAATAGCTACATCTTTGGTTTCTTTTTCCAAAGCTATTTTTGTCTTTCCAGAATTTGGCACCATAATTATAATAAATATCAATTCCTAAATTTTTCGCGTAATTCCAGAATACTTCAAAATCTTTTTCAATTGTTTAAAGTTATTGTTGTTCATTTTGTAATTTATAGAGTAATAGTACCTTTATTTATAGTTTTGAAAAATCTTATCTTTGAATCATTTTCAAACATGAGATAATACAAAGATTATTTTTCTTTCTAATAATAGATATTTTGTAAAATGTTAACCATTATAAAGTCTATGTAAGATCAAGTTTAAAACTATTACAAACATTTCTATAAGAAGAAATCAAATTCTAAACACTTGCCTGACCAAATAAATAAAAGTGTCATCTCAAAATTGATTTCTTAAGAGAATAATTATCTAAAAATTATAAAAAGATACATGAAATTTCAAGGTATTAAATCTTCAAAATTATCAGAATATCCATTTCCCTATATAATTAAATTTGAGAATGCCAAAAAAATATTTATTGAAATAAATATTTGTAAATAAACTCATGAAAATGTTTAAAAAATGCCTTACCGTATTCTTTTTCTTGCATCTTTTTAAAATCTTGTTTAGAAATTCCTAATTCTCTTAATACAAGAATTTCATTCATAGAAATAAAATCAAAATCAGGAATTTTGAGCAAAGAAGCGAAAATTTCATGTCCCTGGTTAATAATATGCATTTCTACAAGGATATTATCATAAATCAATGCTGCTTTAATTTGATTTTTCTTATCCGTCTTTGAGTGAATAAAATTTATCAAATCAATGGCGTCTTTAAACTTCTTACCATATAAATAGATAACAATCAATTCATCTTTATTGATTTTTCTGTCCACTTTCTTTAACTTATAATTGTATTTAGAAGAATCTTGAGAGCTTAAGATTTCTACATCTGCTTTAAATATAGGATTTATAATTATTGTACTTACAGTTTCGTCAAAATTCTCATTTTCGTCAAAATTCTCATTTTCTGGAGAAAATTCTTCAACTTCATCCTGAATATTTTTTATCAAACTATTATCTGCTAAAGAAGTTGCTATTTTTTCTTCCATTTTGACCTTCTTAAATGGATTGCTTGTAGACTCTCTTATTTTAGGAACAGGTAAAGAAAATGGAGTTGATTTCAAGACAGGCTTGTATACTTCTCTATAAGTTGGTTTAATTGCTTCAAAAATCTTATCATACTTATCGCTTTTCATTACATATATATGCATAAAGTCTATAAGGCCATGTGATTGTTTTCTACATGTATTACAATACATTAATGGGAATTTACCAATTCGAGTTTTGTAATAGAAATTTTTATAACAAGATTGTTCTATTCTATTATTTTTTCTTGTTAAATAATCTCAGAAATCTTTAAAAGATATTATGAATTTCTCTCTTTCTTGATCGTTTTTCTCCATTTTTTAGGTAAAAATATTAATAATCCAAGGCTATATTTATAGATTTTATTCTCAAACATCCAATTTACTTTATTAAGAAATCCCTTTATCTATAATTGTAAATCTGGTTGATGATAAGTAATAAAGTATTTCCCTGTCTAGGATATACTCTCAAAAAATGTAATGTTTTCATTCCAAACTGTAATAAATAAAGATATACAATAAAATGATTTAAGTTCCTTTAAAATGTACTAATTAAACATGATTTTTTAGAAATCACAAAAAATTTATTTGAACAAATAATTATAAAGGTTTTCATTTTAATCCAAATCAAGTGCACAAAAATATTGGTTCGCTTGTAGCACATCAAATTCTGATATATATCTACCTATTCTATCTGCAATATATGATTTTTCGCTTGTTATATATTTACATTTACCCATGTTGTTAAACTCAAACACTAAATTAACACAATGAAAGCTTAGAACATGAAGTTCTACTATATTGTAATCCAAAATAAAAGCAGCCTTGATTAAAGAAGCTTTTTGGGTGTTATCATAAATAAATTCCATTAATTTCTTAGTTGAAGAAAACTTGGCTCCATGCAACCACAATGCAGTAGTATTTTCTTTGGAAATAGGTTCACTATAGTCAAATTTGTAATCATATCTAGGATAATGTTGTATAGGGTTGCATTCATTATTCTGATCTTCATCTGTATTAAATGTTGTGAGATCATTCTGGATATAACTTAAGGCGCTTCTTTTATTCTCTTCTCTGATCTTCTTTACAGGCGGATCATTATAAAAAGGGTTTCTATTTCTAGGAAGAGAATAATTACATGGATAAAGAGGAAATTGCTCCAATAATTCGTTATAAAATTCCCTATAATTATCCCTGATTTCCGAGAACAAAAAGTTCATTTCAAAGTTTAATTGAACGTGATTGGTAAAGAATGTTCTCAAATCAAACTTTTCCTTTGATGAGCTACAATAAACTATTATTCTTTTATTTTTGTCCTTTCCTTTCCACAACTTGGAACCACAAAGGCATTTAATTCCACCATTATAAGCCTTAACTTGTCTCCAAAATATTTCAAAATCAACTTCAAGAAGTACAATTGAGTTATTCATTTTAAGTTGATACAAAAATGAGGAGCTACTAGCCTATTTATATATTTTTCATATCTTATCCAAGTTTTAACACGAAAGTAGGGATGAAATTATCTGTAAAACACAACTTAGATAGGATAAAATATAACCCATAATAATTAGTATAATTAAACTATATTGTCAATATCTAATCAATTTTCTAGAAAAATTATAGATTTGTGGAAATCAAACAAAATCATCATATTTCGATTGAATCCATAATAAAACTTTTCAATATACCAACTTCTATAAGTCTCGAACAACTTTTCGAAATAAGTAAAAAAATAAGTTTAGAAAACAAATTAAACGTATTAATACATTTTTGAATAGAACCAATAAGTAATTTTGTAATGAGCAGACTTAAGAAATGGAGAAAAACAAATGTGAAATGTTAATCAAACCTAAAATCTAATATTGGATATAAAATAATTTAATAAATAAGATCAAAGTATATTTAAAACGATCATGCCTTTTTTAGAACAGTTAATGAAGATCATAATCACATCTTCTTTGTGATCAAACCCGGATGCTTTCTTTTTAAAGAAGTGATTCCATCTGTAGATGAACTCTCTTCTTTTAAGCTTCTTTTTCAGCAGATAGCTTCTCCTTGCACTTCTTGCACTTAAGCTTTGAAGGTTCTTTATAAAAGAACCTTCTATACTTAACTCCATCGTTCTTGGGGGAAACCACCTTTTCCCCCGCGAGGTCGACGAGTATCAGTGCGAGAAGGAGGAGGTCTGGTTTTGTTTGGGATGAGATCCTCATATCTTACCAAATTCCTATTAGAAGTCCCTAAAACCAACCCAACTTCAAGACCGCAAGCGGGCTGACTCTGGTTTGATAACTCTTTACTCTCTATTTCACTCCTACAAGAGATTTCCTTTGATTCTGAAGAACTGCTATTACTTCTACTGATATTATAAATATCAATACTTAATGGGTTGACTGTTTTCTTGGTGCTCATTTGTGTATATTTTGTAGCTTTAAGTATATTATATACTTATTTTTTGCACACAAAAATGTGTGGAGAACACCTAAAAAGGTGTAGAATACCAAATTTGGTATAGTACTCACAAAAGTGAGTGTTACAAGGAACCCATGTGTAAAAAGGAAATCCAGCTCCCTTACACAAGGATAAAACCAACACATATTGAAAATTATACAAAGATTAACTCTATTTATAAGTAAAAATGTTTCAAATTATGTGGCAAATGTATCTATTTTTAAATAAAATGGGGCTAAATATCAAATAATTTATTACAAAAAAATTTCAAAATCTTTTTTGTGTTTGCACGAGATCTTTGAATTTTGTAGACAGGGTTGGACGTCCAAAACATTGTCCAACTTTAATTTGGAGTTGAATAAACCTGAAACTAAACTCCTTTTTGAGCTTTTTAATTTGGACATCCCGTTTTGTATTCAAAACTAGGCTGAAACGATTATAGGACGAAATCCGGATCCCCTAATCCCTAATTTCAAAGTTGACAAGATATCAAGTAACTAAAAACCAAAGATTAAAAGCAGTAGTTTTAGCGTACAATGAGAACAATATATTGACTTATTTTGATAAAAGTAGTGTCAGATATGTTTTCTTTATTCTTATTATTTAGATAATTTATTAAGTCTATATCTAACTGTTACAAGGTCTGATACAATGATATAAATAATAAGATTCTTTATTAAAAAGAAGTAGGATCCTAAATGTTGGCCAGCGCCATTCTTAAATTGGTCGGCTTGAACCGGTTGACTTTGACCGCCACCTAAAATTACGTTGAAATTAAAGTAGCCTAAATGACTAATATTATGAACCGAACCGACATATGCTCTTTTATTTTCCATCAAAGCAGCTTTTAATGATTTCTCTCAACCACTTTGTATATAAAATTCGACTTTGGAAATTTAACTTGCTTTGAGGGAAAATAAACGGTCATATCCAGTCTTATAAATTATCAAGGTCTTATATTGAGCAGGCATATAATCGGACATTTACGGTATTTGCAATCACATAAGTCATAGGGGGCTTGTAAATATACAAAAATGATTTTAATAGGGAGATTATGTGATTTATTAGGGCGTTCCGCGCAAAGAGGCAGTCGAATTTTGTTTAATCATTCCTTTAATAATATCAAGACTTTTAAATTAATTTATATACTACAAGTTTTATTTATAAATTATTATATTTTGAATATTATCATGAATAGCTTGCAAAAATTAAAAGATTCAATTTCAGATAAAGAACAGCGGATTTTCATCAAATTTGGCGTAATCCTGGGACACAGTTCTGGGATAGTTCATAAAGAATTACTTGAATCAATTGGAAATAGTGCCTATAAACTAAATACAGTCAAGAATTTAGTTACTAAGTTTAAGAGCGACTACAATGTGGTCGAAGATAACAGAGGAGGCGATACAAGTGATGTCTCGAGAAAAGAAAATGTAATAGATAAAATTAAAAAACTGTTAGCCAAAACTAGAACATGGTCTTGCCTCGAACTTT
Source organism: Holacanthella duospinosa (assembly GCA_002738285.1). Taxonomy (NCBI): domain Eukaryota; kingdom Metazoa; phylum Arthropoda; class Collembola; order Poduromorpha; family Neanuridae; genus Holacanthella; species Holacanthella duospinosa. The sequence continues at coordinate 2,574 of NIPM01001159.1, read as the reverse complement.
CCATGCGGGTAAATTGTAGTAAAACAACAGTATTTCGATATTTAACAGAAGATTTACAAATGAAAAAATACCAAGTAAATGAGTACTTCATTTTCTCACGGATGAACAAAGAGAACATAGAGTGTTAGCATGTAAAAACAATATGCAACTCTTATCGAGACAAGATAACTTAATTAATCGAACTTTGGCAATAGATGAAACTTGGGTGTCTTTATATATGCAATCCCAACTTGACCAGATTCGATCTTGGAATAATAGGAATGAAGACCCACCTGAATTTGTACTTCAATCTAAATATGAAAGAAGGAGGATGCTAATACTAGCAATGGATTTTCAAAGTGTTGCTTATTGGAAGCTCTGTACTCTTGAAGAGACTGTAACTTCAGATGTCTATAAAAGCTTCCTAATCGAATTATTAGACAAATAGTTACCTGATAAGAAATTCAAGGTGCCTACAATATTACACGATAATTCTAGGTCACATAAATCAAATCTTATAAAGCAATATTTTATTGATGAAAATATTCGGGTTTGGGATCATCCTCCCTATAGCCCTGATATTAGCTCACCTGATTTCAATTGTTTTGGGAAATTAAAGGAAAACATTTATGATGATTGGCATGAATTAGAAATTCAGCTAGAAAGTGCAATTCAGGAGCTAAATGCTAAAGGTTTCATGAATAGTATCCAGAAGTTACCAGAAAGATGGAGAAGTGTAATAGATGCAGAAGGTTCGTATCTATAAACATACTAATTTTTAACTTTATTTCTTTTATAGTAAATATTTTATTTAAATTTTATCGAGTGCCTCTTTGTTCGGAACGCCTTAATAGTTAAGAATTATGTCGAGAAACTGAAAAAGAGTATTCTTTTTGATTAATCTGTAGTAAATGGATATGAGGATCAATTCATTAATGAATTGATCAAATTAAGACAATATGATAATATTATTATTTTAAGGTATTCAGAGGAGCTGAAAAGGTGTTTAAAGCTACAACAAACATAAGAATAGATGGAATTTAGATTTCGAGCAACAATTTGTAACTATTGTTAAAGAAATTCTTTATAATATTTCTTGTTTAGAATTTTTCAAGGGATTAAAGAAGCTTTCAATAAGTATGGATTACTCGATGAACCTTTCGTGAGATATAAGGGTTATGATTTCGAATATCAAAGCTTGATCGAGGAATTTGAGAAAAGTGGATATAAAAACTTATATTAAAGCTTCAAATTGCTAATAATAAATGATATGTTATTTTATTGCTTTGAAAATGCCTAACCAACCTTGAAAATTTTTTTAAAATGGAAGTAATAACCCGATTGCAAGCTTACAAACCTCATTTAATAATATGTTCTGTGATAATAATAAGCACCACTTTTGGTATAAAATTCAAAGAAGTATACGAAGATTATCATGCACCAAAACCTATACTCTTCCAAGTAATGTCTCATTCACGATTATTTTGTCTAAATGATTTAAGGAATTACTTTGTAGCAAGAAAGTTAAGGTTATTTATGAATTGGAAGACCAAGATAAGGAACATATTTTAGTTTCGTATACTTTTTTTTGATTTTTAGGTTAGAGAAAAAGAGATTAGAGATATTAGATAAGATTAAAGAGTTACAAAGCAAAAATGAGTAATATTTTTTGTATTACTATATATAAACAATAATTTGAACATCGACTAAACTTTGCAATTGACGATATAAATTTCTAGAGTATACTTATAAAAAAATTATAATTTCTCATTTAAAAACTAGGAGTAACAGGCACTCGGCCTATTCTCTACACGAAATTAGTCACAGTCATTTTCAAAGAATAAGAGTGCTGTAAGAATATAATTATATGATTTTACTAGAAGGTGAATAGTACATTAAAGTGAATTGCAAATAAATCAATGATTATTTTATGAACATTTATTATTGGAGTGGAGAAAGATACAATGAATATAGTTGGCTTCATCTTTCAGATGATTTCAGTAATCCTGTTGTAAATTTACTCGAAGTTAGTCTCAGTAGAGTTTAGCCTGTGGAACTAATTTTGGAGTTTCAGTTTCAGGACCAAATCTAATCTTATCTCTGATTTTGTATTCAAGGTTCCACAATCACATCAGTGGCGCCGTATAGAGCATTCTATTTGAATTATTTTTAGGAAACATGTTTATTAAAGGTGTCGCCTTTTGGTCAAAATATTGCTAAAAATGCTATTTTTACTATAAAAAGTGACAATTTTAATGACCAATTTGAAGCGAAACTGGTGACTTTCATGTAGAATTAATACATAAAAAGAACTGTAGGGCGAATGTGACTAATTGTGATCATTGGTTCACTTAAACTAAATAAATAATACAAAATGTAAATTTATAACAAGTTTATAATATATTTATTTTGACTATTTAATTTATATAAATTCAATAAGCTTATAAAAATGTTATGATCTTTTACCTTCAAAAGCTACATTTTTGTAATATGGAATTTCTAATAGTGATAATTATAATTTTATTATTAAAAAGGAATATTAAAGCAAAAAGCAAAATACAAATTTTATTATCATATTTTCCTGACCTTTTTTAG
>NIPM01001158.1:0-26158 GCA_002738285.1 Holacanthella duospinosa | reverse complement strand
TTTTCGAAACATCTTCACAATTTTTCTTACTTTGTTAATTAGTTCATTAAATCTTTGATTGATATCCGAAGCATCAATTTCAGATAAGATTTTAAAGTTATCATTTCCGTCATTGCTATCATCCTCATCAATTTCAGTCTCATCGTCTGCTTCTGAATCGGGAATTTTATTGTCTAATTTCTTCTTATAAAACACATCACAAATAGCTAATTGCAAGCTATGAGCTAAACATAATTGTTGATCTGATGGGCAAGTTTTCCTAATTTAGTCATAACGCTTGCACCGTCTGAAATAATTGCAACAATATCACTTTCTACAGATAATTCCCATTTTTCCAATTTGTTTTGATAAGTTTAAATACTGCTTCTGAAGTAAAACTTCCTTTAATTCTGATTAATCCAAGGTTCCAAGTTCTTGTTTCATTTGTGAGACTTAAATTAGCATATCTCCTGTTACGTGTTGAAGTTCATTCATCAATTATAAGCGAAAATTTAGATCCATTTGATTTCAAACGGCAGATAATTCCTTTTTGTTCTAACTCAGCTTGTCAGTAACTTTCATAACCATATTTTTTATTGTTGAAGCAGATTTGGGAAGTTGCTCTTTATACTGAAATTTTAATGCTTCTCGTATAGTATTAGAAGTATGAGTACAGAAAAAGGTAATCCATCTACTGCCACTATTCTTGATATTGCAATTCTTAATGTTGTCTTATCTTTGTGAAAATATTCCTCAATTTTTTTACTTTTGGGTACTGGAGCAGCTTCACTATCTGTGCTAGCTGAAGGTGGAGCTAATTTAATTCCATGCTGAGATTCCAAATGTGGTTTCAGTCCAGAAGGTGATCCTCCTGTTGTTTTCAAGATCTTTTCACAACGCTTACATTTTGCCGAATTTTCATTCTTTTCTTTTAGAAAGTATTCCCAAACTAGAAATTTACTTCGCTTACTAGTATATTCAACAAATTCTAAACTCATTTCGACTTCAATTAATTGTTTAAAAGAAATTACGAGAAAATTTGACCCTGAAAATTGAAGCTCGTTTGAATTATAATTTCCGCGTCATTAGTCAAAAGACCCTTCAATCAGTCTCATTTAAGCATGCTTTTACGTAACATTTGTAACTGTAATTTATCTGTAATAAGATTTATTTTATCGAAAATCTGTAATTTATCGATAAATAGCATCGATAATTTATCTGTATTGGATGCACTACTTGGAATCTGGCACCCATCTTGAATTGATGGAAATGGAAGGCCTTTATTTCGATCTGGTTTCTCAGAAAAATCTTGATTAGATTTCTCATTAAATCACATTTCTTAGAATCACTTTATGTTTATTATTTTTTGAGTACTTTTATTCGCGCCTTTGTTTGATGAAATTGGCTTGATAAATAAACACCAATTTTGTTAAAAGATAAACAAAAGCTTGAACCAATATCGAAACTATAAATTTTGCCATCTAGTTGCTAAATCCAGTTTCATAAAGGTACAAGGTGCAGAATTTCCAAAAATAAGTGAAAATTGGTTTAAGTCACAGTTCAATATAATTCATGGACAAAAATAGATCATGTTAAAACTATCACATTGATTCACCTACATTTATGCCAAAAACTTTCCAATGTTTCATTTTAATAAAGCAATATGATCTTCCCTTCTATAGAACGACATCATATACCGCGACCAAATAATATCATAATTACTAAAAAGATTATTATAAGAAAATTGAATTTATCTTGCTCAAAATCTAAAAAGTATTGGTTTTAATGGGAGTTAGCATAAAATCCTCATTTATGCAAGATTAGAAGTATAAATGAGAAGACAGAGAATACAATAAATAACAAATGAACTTTTTCGCTTTAATCACTTTAACTCCTATTCAATCTACTCCTTTGGCTGGAAATGATTTGAACCTTTTAGGTTTATTGAACTTGAATGTTGACAGAACTTTGAATACTGCTNCTCCTTTGGCTGGAAATGATTTGAACCTTTTAGGTTTATTGAACTTGAATGTTGACAGAACTTTGAATACTGCTACTGGAAACGGTGTTTGTGGTCAAGGTGTCGTAAGCCAACTTCTTAACGGAAAGACTTGTAATGGAAAAAACGACCCTAACAATGGAGAAGATGTTAAAAACTCCAATTCTTTGATTAATGTAGATAAATTAGTCGAAGTTTTATTGAGCAACAAATCTTGCAGACAAGGAACTTTGACCAGATTATTGTTAGGTTCTAATTGTACTCCACAAAAGCTTAGAGAAATTGAAGAATACAGAAGACGATATCAACCAACTTCTTCTTACGATGGTAAGACTCCATCTTATGGTGGTTATAGTCCTCCAAACAGCAGTGGTAATGGAAGTCCAAGTGGAAATGGACAAGGTTCTCCAACTTATGGGCAAAATGTTTCAGTTTATGGACAAAAGCTCAAATACTAATAAATCNGAAATGGACAAGGTTCTCCAACTTATGGGCAAAATGTTTCAGTTTATGGACAAAAGCTCAAATACTAATAAATCATTTTTTACTTTAAATCTTTTCTAATTTACATAGGAGTCTCATTTTAAAAAAAAGCAATTATTTAGACATCGAAAATCAATCAAAGATGGTGATTCCTATATGGCACTTTATTCCCTTTTTGCTTAATTCAACCAAAGTATTAATGAATCTAGATTATTCTCATTCTTAATCAACCAATTATTTAATAAAAGGACTACTCTGAATAAACNTCAACCAATTATTTAATAAAAGGACTACTCTGAATAAACTCCCATATGGGACAAAATTTTTGAAGCCTCGGTTATAATTCTTTCATATTAGTGATCATAGTGAAAATAGGTTGAGGAAACAACTAAAATGGGACAAAATTTTTGAAACATAATTCTATTCTAATTAGTAGAGGAATTTTAGTTTCTTGAATGAATAAAATAGTAAACAAATTTACTATCTATAAAATATCTGTTAGTTATAATTCTTGCCATTTTAGTTGCTTCCTCAACCTATTTTCACTATGATGAAAGAATTATAACCGAGGCTTCAAAAATTTTGTCCCAAATGGCAAGAAATATACACTGCCCGTCAAAAGTGATTCAGTGTTTAGGAAATTCGAACTTAAATGGTAATTCATGAATGAGTAAGACTTCAAGCAAGCCAATACTCATATGGTACATAGATACTGCCTTTGTCTATAATATGTACAAATATTATAGATTAATTTAAAGATTGATAGAGTTATGATTACTCAAAGTTGAAAGTAGATGATTCTGTGTTTTGTCAAATTTTTCAAATTCTAAAACATTCTAAAATACCGCAAAATTGTTCATTTTTATTTCAAATCCTTAGCAGAAGGTATTAAGGCTTATTTAAATGACAAGAAGAACATTGAAGAAAATTGAAACAAGAATTAACGAACTTGCTTTAAATGGAAAATCTTCAAGAAAAATAGCAGAAATTGTTGGAATTTCACAAGCAACTGTGTCCAGAGTAATAAATAGAGTTGAAAAAAATACTCTAGAGCCTATAATAGGTCGTCCTCGGGTCTTAGATAAGTATGATGAAAAATATATTGAAAGATTAGCAACAAGTGGTAAATGCTCCACCTCTACAGATATACAACGAGAACTCAAGACCTATGCAAGAATATCCGCCTCTTCGTGTACTATACTGCGCACATTAAAACGGAGCAACATCGTATCTAGATAAAAAAGAAATGCCCACAATTTAAAAAAAATCTCATCGTCGAGCAAGATCAGAATTTGAAAAAACACACAGAAATTGGGAAAATAAGGACAGGGATATGGTCAGATGAGACTAAAGTAAATTCTAGAGGGATCTGATAGAACTTTCAGAAAAATCGGGGAACCACTCAGAGATCATAATATTACTCAATCAAAAAAACTCCGTGGTAGATCAATTATGGTTTGGGGATGTATGCTTTCATCAGGTGTTTGATATCTTTGTAGAATTGATGGCAGTGTTAATGCTGAGATATATGAGACTATTCTGGATGACGAGCTGATGTATACAATTGACTTGTATGGCTTGGACAAATCTAAAATTGTCTTTCAAAATGACAATGCGTCCTCTCATACCGCTTCAAGTATTAAAAAATGGTTCAAAAGAAACGAAATAAAGGTAATGAGATGTCCTGCACAATTATCTGACCTTAACCCAATTGAGCATCTATAAGATCATATGAAAAGAGAGCTAAAAATTCGACCACCATGTAAAGACAAAGATGAAATTTGGGAGAGAATTCAAGATATATGGAACAATATTTCAGCTGAAGTATGTCTTAAGCTTGTTAGTTGATGCCTAGAAGATTCGAAAAGATCAGAAAAACCAAGAGCGGGCACACAATCTATTGATTTTACATTGTTTAAAAAATTTGTCAAAACACTGAATCACCTACTTTCAACTTTGAGTAATCATATCTCTATCAATATTTAAAATTATCTATAATATTTTTAATGTTCTAGACAAAGACTGTATCTATCTACCATATGAGTATTAGTTTGCTCGAAGTCTTACTCATTTATGAATTACCATTTAAGTTCGAATTTCCTAAACACTGAGTCACTTTTGACGGGCAGTGTAGCTAATAAATATTTTATGGATAGTAAATACATAAATTTATTTACTGTTTTATGCATTCAAATTTCTCAACTAATTAGAATTGAATTATGTTTCAAAAATATTGACCCATATTAAAATTCAAATGATTTACCCTTCTCTATATCTGGTTGATGTCAATGTTTTGTGAGAAAAAGTAAAGGTTAAATATAAAAAAATTATGATAGCCGTGTAATATAAGATATTTTTGATACTCTACTCAGCTACCTAATATTTATTATTATCTTGGTATAATGATGATCATTTATGGTATATTTTATCAATCAGAAACTATAATAAAAGTCATTTAGTAAATCAAATCTAAGAGAAATATAAAACCAAATTGATTGATATGGATTATTTTCGGCTTTTATTAGTAATAAAATTATTATAAAAAACGAGTCAATATAAGCATAAATCAACACATTATAAATCAATTTTGTAATAAATATAACATAGATATTAAACATATTTAAATTATAAGATGTTTTTCAAAAACATCTTACTCTACTCAGCTACCAAAATTATAATAAAAAATTTATAAAGTTTTCAAAATGAATTACAAATATGTATAAAAAAGTGTATATACTATTATTTCAGTTTTTTTTGCATAATTCATTCAAAATAACAATTTTGTGAGTTATTATAATAACCGTTTATTATAGATAATAAGAATTATTATAAAGATATAAGAATAATTTTTAAAGAATAACCATTTCTATAAGACCAAATTAAGAGACTTGAAAGCAAAAAGAGTCCAATTTGACCACATGAAAGGATTTTAAAGACGATTAGAACATTTAATGAATTTTTATTGAGTATCCAAATTTAAATCACTATCACTGTCCAAATTTTCTTTATAAGGTTGTTGAAAAGCTTTTTTAGACCTCCAATGACGAACAGCGACGCCGGCAATAATACCAATCATAAGAACACCGAAGAATGCCGAGATGATAGATGTTATGATTACGGTGGTTCGGTTTCCCGTTGGGCCATTGAATTTTGATCTTTGATCGGTGACTAATTGGCCATTTGAACTATAAGCTTTCCAAGTCCAGGTAGAATTATTAGTGGAATTACTAGTATTTGGTTGAGCGATGGACAAGGTGTACATGTTGGTGTCATTTACCCCACCATAGAAATAAAGGATGTCATTAAGTAAAGTAGCTGAATGTCCTAGCCGAGCACTTGGGCCATCGTTGGGGTTGCTAGCTTGGATTTTGGACCACATAAAAGTGGGGGTAGAGCCCACTATATCAGACAATTCCAGCAGATACAAGTCGCTATCGATAGGCTCGAAATCCAAGCCGGAGCCGCCAAATAGTAAAGCCCTTTTGGAGTCTAGGCACGTAAGGGAAGACAACATCCGAGAACTGGGCCTTGTCCCTTCATTACTGACGCTTATGTACCAGACTTGTGGCGTGGTGGTTCCTTGGACAATTAAATCATTATACAAGTTAGTCCCGTCGGTACCACCGAAGACCACCATGTAGCCTCCTGTCGCTGTGGGCTGGAGGATGCAGCTGGCATGGAAGTAACGATTGTTTCCGTTGGAATTTTGGATCCAAGTCTTGGAGTTGTAATCGAAGTTAAAGGATTCGTCATAAACAACCTTCGAGTCCCTACTCAGGCCACCGTAAAGTATCGAGTTTTGTAGCGTGCCCTCAAAGGAATTGCCCATTCGATTTCGCGGGATGGTGCCACTATTAGAGAGGGTCGTCCATTGCCAGAGATCAGTGTTCAAGGAATAAATGGTTGAGTTCAGTCCACTATAAGCATAAATCGAATTGGTTGTACTTAGCGACATCCTGAGGAATGGATCTTTTGGACCTAAATTCAAGGAAGACGGCTTATGCCATAAATTGTCTTTAATATTAAAGATTTGGATTTCTTCGTTTACCATGGCCTGCTTCTCCAACTCAGCAATGGATGATGTTTGTGGTGAAACACCGCCATAGATGAGGATGCCATTAGGAACTAAGTTGGTAGTATGGAAGCTTCTAGCTATTGGACTAACCACCTCTTGGCTTCTAATAATAATGTTGTAGGCCAGTAGACAAATTATAGTCATAAATTATAAAATCTTTTTTACTCCTTTTTACCAATTATTAATTAACCCTTAAAGGAAAAATCCTTTGTTTCAAAGCTATGACATCATGATAATTGCAAAGAATTTAATTCAAATTCATAGTGATCATACCAGTAGCTAAAGAATGCATGATGTTTCTAAAATAAAACTCAGCAGGAACAACGATGCCTCCAACATCGGCAACTTTATGATGGAAATGTTGTTCATTAGATTGAAAGCGCTCACTAATATTCTCATTACTTTGAATCTTAAAGACAGGATCCAAATTATTTATATCTTGAGATTTACGAGCACTAACATCGACATCGAAGCCCACCTTAGCATTGGTGTTATCGATTAATTTCTCCTTTCCTTGCTCCACCTTTACTTCTTCCATTAGTAAATTAAAGTTTGATGGCTGTTTTAAACTAACTGCATTACTTATATTAATAGTTGGACTCCACTCTCCTTCATTTTCCTCGACTAATAAACCTTCGAAGCTACGACGCTCGATTTGGGTGGGCAAAGTTAGAAGCAAGTTACTGATCAGTAAAAAACTGAAGAACTTCATTTTTTCTTAATATGAAGTGGTTGGTTTATTATATAAGTTCTATTTGTTTTCTAACAATAATCCCTCGATTGCTTATAGGTTTTGATTGTTTTGTTTACAACTTCTTTGTACGATGATTTGTCTGAAATGTTTTATTGGTCATAACTTATATATACTTTAAATCCTCAATAATCATTAAAAAGTTGGTTGAAAATGAATAAAGTGCCATATTAATAGAATCAATATGGTACTTTATTCATTTTCAACCAACTTTTTAATGATTATTGAGGATTTAAAGTGTATTCAACCAATAACTCATCATCAGCCTTATGAAAGCTGAAACATTAAGGCACTATAAAAAGGAAAGCAAAGATCCAAAATCCAAATGTTGGGAATAGTCGAAAAGATCACGACGTTAATTCTGGCCTTAACTTTACCATTAACCCTGGGCTACATCGGTAGCATTCCCATTCGAACCCCAGAAAGTCGCAAATGGTATCGCAGTTTACAAAGGCCGCTTTGGGATCCACCTAAATGGCTTTATAGGCCGGTTTGGGTCTTATTATTTGCTTGTCAAGGCATAGCATCTTATATTTTATATAAAGAAAACAGCATTCCCTCTATTGAAAGGAAGACTAAAGATGCTACAAAGTCACCCTCGAAGTCTGGAAAGGGCGGCTTAGAGGGACTGGAATTGCCTTTGATCTTCTATTTCGTCCAACTGATCCTCGGCACGCTTTGGCCTGTTGTTATGTTCCACTTCCGTAAACTGGACCTTGCCTTATCGACCATCTTGGCGCAATTCGCTCTATTAGTGGCCACGATCGTCTTATTTGAGCAACAATCTAGTTTGGCAGCCAAGTTTTTGTACCCTTCTTTGCTGTGGATGGTCGTGGCTATCATTTTGAATAAAAGAATTGTCACTTTAAATACGAAGTTTAATTTATTAAAATGATTTTGTTTTTCTTTATTGGCTTCTTTTTCGTTTTGCCCCTTGATATCGTCTCATCGAAGTTTCAAACTCCGCCTTGGTGATGGTGAGGTTCCAATTTAAGGCTTTGATAAATAAAAATTCAAGCTTCATCAATACTCCCCCCTTCAAGCCCAACAAAGTGGCCCAAACAGTGTTTTTAATATAAAGGTCATTGTTCGTTTTCCCGGCTACCATCAATCCAATTATAAAGATGTTAATAGGAAATTTATTGCTTAATGGTGAAGAGGCGAGTTTTTGATAATAAATCAAGCTGGTTATCATCATGCCCAAGTTTGGCTTCACCTTCTCTAAAATGAAGGCCAAGGATTTCCTATCACTGACGGATAAATGTAACTCCGAGTGGATATGGATTAGGTTCATTAATGATTGAGTAAGAATTAAAGGAAATATAAATAGATGAGAAGCCTTTCGGGTTTCGTAATTGGAAGGCTTTTTAGAAAGTTTAATCAAGCCTCATTGTTTATTTATACAAACCCTTAAATAGGGTACTTTATTTTCGTTCAGAGTAGTAGTCCCTTAAAGATTTTTTGCTTAACTCAACAAAATTATTAATCAACCAATTATTTAATAAGTAAAATGGGTGAACGAAAATAAAAAGCCATATTTAAGCTATTTATATTTTCCTTAAAATGAATTACTTAATTTGTTTAGTTTCACGTTACACCTTAACCATGAACAAACCAAATCCGGTATTCAGGAGTTAATGGATCCTGAATTCTCCCAAGACTCCTAATTCATATAAATACTTAAACATAAACCTTTTCATCCAAATGGAACATGAATATCTTTATTTCATCACGAAACCAACCAGTCAAAACTTCATCAACCATTTAATCCATCAAATCAAATCCCCTGGCACCTATTCCATCAATGGAAAGCTTCAAAAGGACACTTATCGTAAAATAGCTGGCATAGAAAGCCTTTTAAGCCCCCCTTTGTCGCCTAAAGAGCCTTTCAACAACGAACTGGAACTGATGATCAAGAAACTCATCCGCAAATCAAAGGTACGGAACAACACCCTTTTAGCTACATTAGTGTACATCCGCAAATTGAAGCCTTTGTTCCATACTAGCATTGATGACCGCTATTTATTTGTGACTTCCTTGTTATTGGCCGGTAAATATTGTAATGATTCAAGTCCAAAGAATTGGCATTGGGCACAATATTCCTCGTTAAACTTAAATAATTTGAACTTGATGGAACGAAGAGCCTTAAACTTATTAACTTATGATTTAAGTATGGACAATGCCGATCTATTAGTGGAATTTAGGGCTTATAAAACCGCAAGTTTATTATTGCCGCCTATTCAAAATCGTTCTTTTGATCTGTTGGATTGTAAATTACCTGCTTTACATCCTTATTATTAACTTTATTTTGTTTATTAAAAATTTATTGCTCAATTCCCTCATGTTTCTAATCTGATTTTGCCATAAACTAACAATGATCTTTTTTTGCTGATTAATGATGAGATACATGTCCTTTTTAAATAAAAGCTAAGTAAATTTTTATTTTAGATGAGTTTTTAAACTTTTTTTAAAAAAATTGGTCAATAAAGTACTATTTTTCTGATTCATTAAAAAGGTCCTATATATTGATTTGAGCTTTAAATTAATTAGTTAAGTTCATAACCTTTTATTTAAAAACTTTTTCCTGCTGATAAAAATCTCAAAAAGGATATTTTTGCGCTTCCCAAACATTACAGGGTAGGCCAAAAATATAGTCTACTGAAGTTAAACATAAAAAATCGTATATAACTACATTATTCGCAAAATTTAAAAATAATACAACCTCATGTATCTAGCAAAAACTTTTTTCCATTAACTTATCAATTATTTTTTTTGAAAGGTCTGAAAATGGTTCGTAAGATGAGGAAGACTGTTTAGAATGAAATTTTCAACATTGTTAAAGATATGTTGGAAAAGAAAAGAAAAGTCAAGTATATATCTGAGATTTTAGATTTGTCTGAGAGAACAGTCACAAGAATTGCCAAAAAGTTTGATGCGGGTGAAGGATTCATAAGCTTTAAAGACAAATATAAAAATAAGGTAGAGGAAAGGAGATCACATCATCAAGAAACCATGCAACATATCCGTAATATTGTAGCTTGTAATAACAAAGTTATAAGAAGTGAGATAAAGGAACAGGTCCAAAATGAAAGCGGAGTAGTTTTATCATTATCATCTGTAGGACGCAAGCTTAAGGCTTTAAACATTACAAGAAAAAGACTTACTATAGTTCCCATAAAAGAAACTGTGAAAGACAATTGAATGCGAGAGAAATATATGCTGCAGACATTTCCACTTACACAATTCCTGATTTGGTTTTCTTAGACGAGACAGGATTCAATTCTCATAAGGCTCGATCATATGGATACTCTCCACTAAATAAAAAGGCATATAAAACAGTTCCCGCCAATAGAGGGTGTAACATAAGTATGCTTTGTGTAATTGATTTTAATGTGGGCTACGAAGTTAAAAGAGGACCTTATAACACGGAAAGATTTATAGAATTTATTGAAACCCATTTGATAAGTTATTTCTCAAGAAACCAAAAAAAGATATTGATAATGGACAATGCGAAATTTCATCACTCCAGAGAAGTTTTTGAAAAATTAAGGATTTGTGGAATAGCTCATAAGTTCTTACCTCCATATTGATCTCAATTAAATCCTATCGAGGAACTTTTTTCTATGGTCAAATCTAGATATTGTTCAGTTAGAAACAATCATGAAAGGATAGAGTCTGCTCTGGGCGAAGTTATGCCCCAGAATTTTGCCGAACAACTTAATGCTTTTTACGGACATATGAGAGAATATATTGAAAAAGCCAGGCAAAGGCAAGAATTTATTTAATAAAACTTCATGTTTTTTCAGTTGAACCGTTTTGCTTCTTATTAAAGACTTTACACAATTTTTTTGTATTTTGCTTAAAGATTCTTTTTGACTATATCTTTGGCCTCGTTGGACTATATCTTTGACCTACCCTGTAATATGGACCAAATATTTTGAAAGAAACTAAGCATTTTGGTTGAAGAAGAAAGAACTTTATTATTTTGGTTGAAAATTACACAAAAACCTGCTTTTGTTGATAAATAAGCACAAATGATACTTATTTATCAACCAAATAATACTTGTATTTTTTATTTCAACCAAAATATTAAGTTTTCTTCAAAAATCTTCTTCCAAATGAAACCTCAATAAACAGACATTTCAATATTTTCACAAAACTCCTAATATCCCAAGAATAAAATAGAAATGAATTTACAATAAATTTTACATATAATTGTCTACTTTATAAAATATCCAATTGACTTATCTTTCATGATTTAATTCGAGGATCAAGTTTTCATTGTTCAGTTTCATGCTATTTTAACTAATTTTAGAACTTATTTATTATTAGAGCTACAATAGATGTATTTATAAAGATTTGGACAGACTATATAACACAAGTTATTTCTTATAGAACTGGGATATTGGTGAGTCGATATTAGAAAGGTGCATAATTATGGAAATTTCCATGGGTTGAAATGAGTTTCAAAAAAGCGCCCATTTCACATCTTTACTCTCATTCCACATCAACTAGCTTTTTTAAACCCTCTCCCACTATGGTCTCAAATCATTTTATAATTTATAAAGAGAAATACTAACATTAAAGTTTAAAATCTTGAAAAATATATTGATTTTAAAATTATTAAAAAATTGAAAAATCTTTGAAAATATTATTTTAAAATAATGAAAAAATGATATTAGCTAGACATGTCCCATCCGATAGCTAAAGCTTAGAAGAAATTCAGATGTAAAATCTAGACTTTTTCGATTTTTATAAGCAAATTTTACATATTTTTTGACATGATCGATTAGTTTTATTCGAGAAATCAATTTTTTTGATATTTTAAAGCAAGAGATTTAAGATCCAAACAAGCCTATTTCAATCCTAATTTCAAGATCTAAAACCTAACAGAAACAGGTTGACATACCCTCAAGATATTATTAATCCTTTATTACAAATGCAGTGTGATTTTAAATTAAAAAATATCAAAAAATAATGATTAGACGATGCTTTTAGAAGAAGGATATTTACATACTAGAAATACTGCGAATAGATATGAATGAATAATGATACTTATTCACAATTCGGGATGAACTTTAAGAAATATTATTCTTTTTGGTTGAGAAATTTTCGTTTTAAGAGAAATTTATACATTTAACTTTACCATTCATTAAAAATTTCATGGTTAAATCGCTTGGCATTTGGGTTGCTTATTCAACTAATTTTACATTATATATGGTGTGGTCCCTTATTCCTGTCCAATTTAAATACAGACGAATTATGTGATTTTTGAAACACATTAAATAAACTTTATTAAATTAAAGCAATAAACTTTTAATATATTTTATTTTTAAAGATTGAAAATCAAAACA
The DNA here is from genome assembly GCA_002738285.1 of Holacanthella duospinosa. Lineage (NCBI taxonomy): Eukaryota > Metazoa > Arthropoda > Collembola > Poduromorpha > Neanuridae > Holacanthella > Holacanthella duospinosa. The sequence goes on along the minus strand of NIPM01001158.1, from coordinate 13,517 downwards.
GGGCAAATGCAATCTGCCACTATTATCGAAAATATTGGTTCTAAAAAGACGACTAGACACTTTAAGTACACAAACTATACATAAGTCTATAGAAGAAATAGGTACTTTTGTTTATAAAAAAGTCCTACTAAAATAATCACTTCTAAAGTCAAAATGAAAATACCAAAATGTCCTTCCACATATTTCGAAGAGAAATGTATATAAGCACTTTAAAAATTAAAAATGAAACATTAAATTAAATATATTTTATATTGTTTATTTTTGAAATTAATATTACGCTTCTTTTTATTTTAGTTTTTGGACAGGAATAAGGGACCACACCATACATGAACTTTATCTAAGGTTTCGTCGATTTCAAGCCATATAGTGAACTATTTATATTACCTTCAAAAGTCTAGATAAAAATATGTATTGAAAATTTGAAATATGAAGCGTCTCGGATAGAGGTGTTTATGACTGCGGCTATTTGTGACTAGCTGCAGCTAGATCGCTAAAAAGCTAGCCGTGACTAAACACGTGTTAGTCGTGGCTAGCTGTAGCCGCAGCTGTGAACATCTCTAGTCTCGGACTTATGGTCCTGAGAATTCAGCCATGAAATTATTCTGTGGCTGAATGGTGGGAAAGCTGACCTACAGGGTGGCGCAAGTAAATTTGGATACTCTAATTTTTGCGATGGATGGTGATGAAAAATATATTTATTAGGACGTTCCGCGCAAAGAGAAACTCGAACTTTGTTTAATTACGCCTTTAATAAAATACTAATAATATGATGACTTTTAAATTAATTTACCTATATGACAAGCTTTATTTATAAATAATTATATTTTGAATCTTATCATGAATAGCTTGCAAAAATTAAAAGATTCAATTTCAAATAAAGAACAGCAGATTTTCATCAAATTTGGCGTAATCCTGGGACACAGTTCAGGAATAATTCATAAAGAATTAATTGAATCAGTTGGAAATAGTGCCTATAAACTAAATACAGTCAAGCATTTAGTTACTAAGTTTAAGAGAGGCTACAATGTGGTCGAAGATAATAGAGGAGGCGATACAAGTGATGTCTCGAAAAAAGAAAATGTAATAGATAAAATTAAAGAATTGTTGGCCCAAACTAGAACATGGTCTTGCCTCGAACTTTCCATGCAGATAAATTGTAGTAAAACAACAGTATTTCGATAATTAACAGAAGATTTACAAATGAAAAAATTATTAAGTAAATGGGTACTTCATTTTCTCATGGATTAACAAAGAGAACATAGAGTGTTAGCATGTAAAAACAATATGCAACTCTTATCGAGACAAAATAACTTAATTAATCGAACTTTGGCAATAGATGAAATTTGGGTGTCATTATACATGCAACCCCAACGTGACCAGATTCGATCTTGGAGAAATAAGAATAGAGACCCACCTGAATTTGTACTTCAATCTAAATATGAAAAAAAGAAAATGCTAATATTAGCAATGGATTTTCAAGGTGTTGCTTATTGGAAGCTCTGTGCTCCTAAAGAGACTGTAACTTCATATGTCTATAATAACTTCCTAATCAAATTATTAGACAAATGGTTACCTGATATGAAAATTAAGGTGCCTATAATATTACATGATAATGCTAGACAACATAAATCAAATCTTATAAAGCAGTATTTTATTGATGAAAATATTCGGGTTTGGGATCATCCTCCCTATAGCCCTGATATTAGCCCACCTGATTTCAATTGTTTTGGGAAATTAAAGAGGAAGTTAAAGGAAAACATTTATGATGATTGGCATGAACTTGAAATTCAGCTAGAAAGTGCAATTAGGAGCTTAATGCTAAAGGTTTTATGAATGGTATCCAGAAGTTACCCGAAAGATGGAGAAGTGAAATAGATGCAGAAGGTTCGTATATATAAACATACTAATTTCAAACTTTAATATTTTATAGTAAATTTTTTCGAGTCCCTCTTTGCGCGGAATGCCCTAATATTTAGCCACTTTTATTTTTTAAAAATAATAAACTTTTCAAAATGGAAAATAAAAATATATCTGATCAGGTCAATTATCTACCCCTCAGGTGATTAGGTAAAATATCTACTCCTCACCCAGTGATCAGGTAAAATATCTACCCCTCAGATAATAAGTCAAAGTATGCCAGTTTATGTAGTAAATTTGTAACAGTACAATATAATAACAAGATTCATACTATATAAACATAAAGTATAGTGGAAATCATAAGATTTAATTGTTATATTCTTCAAAATAAGATCTTACGTGGGAACATATGTTATCAAACCCCTCATCATTTCTTCCAAACATTTCCCTCCACATAAACTCCCATAAGTATTCTTCTAAGCTATTTCTTTCTATGTCTTTCCTTTTTGTTTATTCCATTAGGATGCCACATGTTGTGTGTGAACTCCTGACACTTGATCTACAGAATGGTATCTATGATTAACAAAATTGAATCTATAACTCCTCTCCTGTATAGCTGGATATGCTCCCCAGCCATCAGTTATTATCTTTGTACCCGATAGACAAATCCTTTCGATTATAAGTAAGAGAGTATTAGATGATCTATCCGAAACACATTCCATATATCCCTTTGCAGGACTAGTACTTATATCTACAATCTTAAACACACACTTTTCTTCCTGGGTTGCTCTCCAACGGTGGTAATTTGGCTTATGCGAGAAAATAGATTCATCCACCTGGTAGACCATATCTTTGCCACCTAGTCTTATAGCGTTATTGTTAAAGTACAGTCTACATATATTTCTTATCTCTTTGTAGAATGTTATAACTGTTGGTTTAGAAAAACCAGTCATTTCCACCACCTATGTCTCAATTGACCAACACCATAACATACACACTAACCTTCTCAGATCACATCTAAATCTTGATAAAAATGACCCGCTTCTTACAGACACAGTTTTACCACACCTTTCACATGCTCTATGTGTACATTTCCACCTAAACTCATCATTTATTCTCTGGCATCTTATCAAAAGCATGGCATTATAACAATACGGAGAGTATTGTGTCCCTCTCAACAACCCCCTATGTTGTAAAAATTCTATAAAGATTTTAATATCGTTATTCTCGTCTAATAACTGCACTATAAGCTCAAAAAATACGCCATTTTCCTTAGGGTGATGAATTTTGAACACATAAAATATCTACCCCTCACCCTGTGAACAGGTAAATGATTTTCCCCTCGAGGGGTAGATATTTTACCTGATGCAATATAACTATTGAATATCAGAATAGAATAAGAATAAAATGTTTATTAGAAGCTGGAATTTCTCCTACAGAAATATCACCTCATCTAAAATGCTCTCGACAAACTTTTACAATATGAAGGATAAAGGCAAAACGATAAGGAAAAAAAGGGTCTTGTGGAATAGAAAACTTGGCGAAAACACTAAAAAATTTATAAAGCGTAATATGAAAGAAAAACATGGAGTTTCTGATAGAAAATGCGCTGCCAAGTTGAATTCTAGTTTAAGCTATCAAAAATGTAACAAAACTATAAGTAGAAGAACAGTGAAAAGATATAGAAAATCAACAAATTGGGGCAAATATGGTTATTCAAGACAAAATAAACCCCTTTTAAGTCTAAAAATATTGATTATAGAATTAAGTTTGGTCAAATTGTTGAAAATGCAGGAATTTTAACTAAAGGCCCAAGAGCAATAGAATTGGTTGATAATATCTTATTTACTGATGAATCTCATATTCAACTTTATATCCAATTAAACAAAAGGAATAATCCATATTATACAAGCGAAAAAAGCCAGGTTCCAATAACATGCCCAAAAAATCACATTATATTATGATGGCTGGGGGTGTGTGTGCAAATGGTTTGACATATTGTTGAAAAAGACCAAAAAGTAACAGTAAAATATTACCAGGACAAAATCATTCCTATATATATAGAAGCTTTAAAGAACCCAAAAGTAAATTATAATAAAAGAAAAGTGACTTTTGTTCAAGATGGAAAATGATAATATGCTACTTTTAGAATCAAAGTTTCAAACCGTATGGGGCAAAGAAAAATGACCAGGCAATATCCCAGATTTGAAACCAATAGAACATGTATGGAGTATTCTTAAAGAATCCATCCATAAAAACCCTCGGCCAAGAAATAGGGAAGAATTAATCAAAAGAGTTGAAAAGGCTTGGAGCGAGATTGATAAGAACACAATTAAAAATATCAGTCGCTCTTTTCCAAAAAGAATCCAAGAAATGCTAGTGGTGGAAGCACTGATTACTAGTATTTAATTGTTACAAATAAATTTTTGTTTCATTTTTATCTATAGAAGTTATTTCTATTTTATTAGGAAAATGTCCAATTTACTTGTGCCACCCTGTATATGTTGTAGAGACTATGAATATAAAATAAAGTAAAAGGATTCCGATTATTTGATAGATATATACAGAGACATCGTCCCAGATAGAAATAAAGAGTTTTACGGAATGTTTTGTATGAATAATGACATGACTTCTTTGAACCCAAAGTGGCACATGTTATTTTTATGTTTAACATATGCCCATGCCGCAGAAGATGGCAAAAACTCATGAATCTTTAGCGGTTATATGGATGAAAGAGATGGGGAGTGGAAAAAGTATAAATAGAGATAAAGCAAATTCATTAACAAGAGGTATTGACTTAATTGATTGTAGTGGGCATTTTATTCACTTGTTTATTATTATGCATCGTTCTAAGGAAATTAATAAAGGTATTTTTGATCGTTGTCTTGCCAAAGCTGGGTTGGGTCATTGGGCGAATTAAACAATATTCTTGTTTTTATTAAAAGTTTTCTGTTTATTTTAAAAATATAAAAAATGAGTGCTTCTACAAGCGATTCCACTATGCACTACATTTGAAATTAAAGTCAGCAAATCAGCTATAAAACTGTTAAATAGTTTTAAATAAAAATCCGCAGAAATGTTAACTTTTACAAGCATAAGGATCTAATATTATCGAATGAATGGTTAGCAGAAAATCTCGGTAAATTATCACCAACTACGCTAATGGCTTCATTTATGCTAAAAACATCGGATCAAGGCTGAAATTTCCCCCATGAAAATCAAAGCTGAAATCCCCCCCAGAAAAATTAATGAAAAAACAACTTTAAAGAATTAAAAATAATAGAAAGTTTAATTAATTAATTTCTTTGATAACCTCAATTAATGAATTAAAATTTGACTTAATTATATTGTCTTTAATCATCCATTCGAATAAATATTCATTTAATGTATCTCCATTTATACCTTTCATTCTTTTGATTCTTCCTTTTATTTTTGCTCAATAAGATTCAATATTTTGAGTGTGAGCAAGCGTTTCCTTGTCAACTAAATGTAAGCTATGGTTAACAGTCATATAGTTGTATTTTTCATCATATAACAACTTCAATTTTAGAGCAAACTATTTGTGACAGTTCATTAGAATAAAAGTTATCGATTATATTAATATTTTAAATTAATTATTGTATATTTATATAAGATTCAAATGTTTTAAGGAATAAACTACGCAAATTTATAAAACATCAAAACACGAAAATTTATAAAATAATAAACATATATAATTATAATAATCTGAACAAGTTTATTTAGAAACATCAATAGGACATAAATATATCTATATTTTCAAGCCTACTAATCGAGTGGTTGTTTATGTTGGCTTGCCATTTATCGCTATACAAAAAGAACAAACGATGTAACAAATGGAATGTATAAAAAACGTGGCTATTTTGCGTATAATATTTCAAAAAACGAAAATATACCGATTAATAAAGAAAGATTTTTTCGATAATCTGGATTTACGTAACAAAACACTTGGAGTTGATTGATCAAGTTTATTTACTTAAAATCAATTCAAAACTATAAAACGGAGCAATATACTTTCTAAAAAATTCTTCATGAACTTTCTAACTTTGGTCATTACATTCACTGTTTCTAGTTATTACATTGACGAATTTAGCAGAAGTGATGAGCTAGCAAACGAAGAAAGCAACAGACAAAACAGCACCTACGCCGAAGATGAATTTCAATTCTCTATTCCGACGACCGAAATATTACCAGTAACCCCGGGCAAAGTAATCGAGACTAAACCGTTAAGTTTAAACAACACATTTAGTCAAGAATTGGTGGATGCAAATCGCGATGTTGTATTCACTCCGTTAGTGGAAGGCGACGGAGGCCCAGTCGTCCAATCCAAGATCACTAGTTTTGTTGAACAATTAGTGAAACTAGCCGGCATTGTTACGCCTGCTTCGCAGATTGTTAAAGGGATTATAGATTCGGTGGCTTCTGGTAAAATCCTTATTGGTTTATAATTACATCTCTTTTTATCATTTATGTCTTTAATGATTAGCTCATGGCGTGAAAAATAATTATTCTATGAAATAACAGAGGCATCATTTGACTAGCCATTGATTTCATTACGTCACTATTTATTTCAACAAAAGACCAAACGTAATTAGCCGCTCAGATTTTCAAACTTCCTAAACAGTATTTAAGCTTCCTTTTTGATAACCTCCACTGAACTTTTCAAAATGAACTGCCGAATGTACCAGAAACAATACCCAGAAGTGGAAGAGCTCGTAATGGTAAGTGTGCGGCAAATAGCAGACATGGGAGCCTATGTTAATTTGTTGGAATATGACGGAATCGAAGGCATGATCTTACTTTCTGAATTGTCAAGAAGACGAATCCGGTCTATTCAAAAGCTGATTAGAGTAGGACGCAACGAAGTGGCTGTTGTGTTAAGGGTGGATGAAGATAAAGGCTACATCGACTTGTCCAAAAGAAGGGTCAGCGCCGAAGATGCGGCCAAATGTGAAGAGAAATACAACAGATCGAAGGCAGTATCATTTTTTATTTAAAAATAGGTCCACGGAATTATGCGCCATGTTTCTGAGAAATTGCATATCGACCTCAAGAAGCTTTATCAGGATTTTGGCTGGCCTTTATATCAGAAATATGGCCATGCATACGATGCTTTTCGTTTAGCAATAACGTATCTGAAATTCTAATTCAATTAGGGAGGAGAACATATTTGAGGGATTAGACATTACCAAAGAAGCTAGAGAAGAATTGGTGAGCAAAATACAACACAAATTGACTCCTCAACCTACTAAATTTCGTTCTGGTATCTTCATAGCTTGATTTGTTTAGATATTGAAGTCACCTGTTTTTCTTATGAAGGCATCGATGCCATTAAAGAAGCCTTAATAGAAGGTGAAGCCCAGTCTACGGAAAATACTCCAATCAAAGTCATCTCCTCTGATTAATTTGGTTAGATCAAATTAGTAGCTCCACCGTTATATGTTATGCTCACTAGCACCATCGATAAAAATGATGGTGTTTCGATCTTGGAAAAGTCGATTGAAGCGATCCAAAACGTTTTATTGAAGTATTCCGGCAACGTTTTAGTTAAAATGAAGCCGAAGGCGATTTCCGAAACAGATGAGTTGGAATTGCAAGAATTGATGTCGAGGGTAGAAAGAGAAAACGAAGAAATTTCCGGAGATGATGATTCCGACTTGGAAGAATAAAATTTTTATTTATGGTTTGTTTATCCAGCCTTTTTTCCATAATCGTCGAGCTATACTTGGCGTAATCATGGCTGTGATGGGCACTCTAATAGGAACTAATAATTTATGAATAGAATAAGCCACCAAGAAAGTGGTAATTACAGACGGCTCTTTAGTTTCATCTTGCTTCGTTTCTTTGCCTACTAAATGAAATGCATAATTCTGTATTTTCAATATCTGATCTTGGGAACTCAATTGCAAGCCCATAAAGATCAAACCTAAATCGATTGTTCCAATTACTAAATAAACTCCTGCGCTAATCTTGCCATATTTTTTTATGATTTCCTTTCCTCGTTGCCACTTTGTTCTGAGCAAATTCATCCAAAAATTAGAAAACTTTGAATGAAGCTTAAATTCGTAAAATTCATCCACTTAGGCTGGATATACAGTAACCCTTGCATCTAATAATTTAGATGCCCCTGAAAGGTAGCCAGCTTAGCAGGTAAGGCAACAAAGACAGCTTTTGTTATAGACAAGATTTGTTTGAAAATAGCCTTATATCATTTTCACATCTTTCAACAGAACATTTACAGTTTTACCATGAAATTTGTAGAAAGATGAATGTTGTGATGAAAAATGTGAAAGAGTGACCGAAATGCTATATTGGACTTGAAAGATTATTATAATTAGACTATCTAGATTTATTTACTAAACATTTCTCTTAAAAATAGACTTATCAAATCCTTTGATCAAAAAGTTAACAAAGCGAATCATGGGTTCACTAAATCGATTTGCATTTTGTGAGCTATGAAGAGCAAAACATGGCATACATTGATGTGTAAATCTATAAAAATGTTCAAATAAGATTTATTTTGATTTGTTCTTTTTTGGTTTAAAAATAACAAGCAAAAACAAGACAATAGAAAGAATAAAGGAAACTGCACAAACAGCAGCCAAAGCAATACAATAGGGTCCTTCATGCCACTCTTTAGAACTTTTAACCCCTTCTTTAAAATAATAGAATCGAGAGTAATTCCCATTTATATCAGCAATGCATCTAGCATCTCCTTAATCTAGCTTTCTGTATGCCTTTTCAAATTTTCTTGATAAAGAACCATCATCGAGTGATCTCGCTTTAAGCACTTGCATGGTTCTTTGGCCGCCAATTAATTCACTGGCTATCTGGTCATTACCAACGACGAATCCTTGAGAATCATAGCTCGCTTAAGTTGTAGTTTGGGCAGCATCTTGCATGGACTTCTTGACACAGTCTTCTTTAGCTCCTTGAATGGCTAAAAAGATCATTGTTATAGTTTTCATCCTTTTATTTTTTGATATTTTTTTGCTTTTTATAGAATTTGAATTACGATTAACTTTAAAATTATGCGATTTGTGCAAAATCTAACTAAGTGAAAAAATTTTGAATTTTTATCATTATAATCCTTAAAGACTCATATACAGTGTCTCACAAAAAAAGGGACAACTATTTTTTTCTGTACTATTGAATTAAATTAGCTTTTAATAAAAAACTAATACACTAAATAAACGTGTTTTTTAGATCTTTATTTTGTTATATAATTTTATTCTCCTATCAAAAATAAAATATTAAGTAATTGATAGGTGAATTTTTTCGGTGTAACACAAAAAATGGGACAAAATAATCGCAATATAATAATTTTTCAATAAATAAGTAAAATAAAGTTCTAAAAAATAAATTATAATGGTACAATTAATCGAATTTGGAAAAATAGTGTCTTTGCGGGAACAAGGATTTACAATTAGAAGAATAGAGAAAATGACATCAATACCACGTTCTACGGTAAATTTATCTTTAATAAAATATAACTAAAAAAATACAATTGAAAGGAAAAGAGGCTCTGGTAGAACTTATACACTCAATAATGAGCATATTAATACTGTCCTCGAAATTAATAAAGAAAATCCGACTATAGTGCGCCAAGGTTGAACATTTTATTTGAAGAGAAAAAAACAAAAAGGTTTCGGATCAAACTATTAGAAGGTGTTTAAATAGTCAAAATTTATATGCTTATTATCCAATAAGAAAGCCTCTAATGTCATTGAAAAATATAGCAAAAAGGAAATAATTGTATTATAAGTGGGTATTTATGCCGGATTCATATTGGGAAAACAGCCTTTTTTCTGACGAATGCAAGTTTAATCTTTATAATTCAGATAGGAGAATATGCATTTGGCGTGAACCGAAAAACGGACTTGATCCTAGGTATGTAGAAACAACCGTCAAGTTTGGCAGAGGTGGGTTGAATGTTTGGGGATGCTTCTCTGCTTGTGGTGTAAGAATTCTGGTATTCATTCAAGGAAATATGTGTAGGTATCAATATTTACGCATATTAGTTAATAATTTAAAAGAATCTGCTGCTAAAATGGGCATTGTTGACTACGTGTTTCAGCATGACAATGATCCAAACATACATCGAAGGTAGTAAGAGAATATTTAGGCGAGGAATCAATCGAGACTCTGGTTTGGTCCAGCCAGAGCCCCGATTTGAACCCCATCGAACATATTTGGTCTTTCATGAAAAAGAAACTCAATGGAAGAAGCTTCGCCAACATAAAGGAGCTATAAATAGAATTAAAATTGATTTGGAACAATTTTTCAGCCGATTTTATAAATAAGTTGATAAAATCGATGCCTAAACGTATTGTTGAAGTTGTGGAAGTAAATGGAAGATATTCAAAGTATTAGGAATATTTTGTCCCATTTTTTGTGTAACACCCAATAAATTATTTTGTTGATCATTCTATTATAATTGATAATTTTTGAAAAAAAGTCGTATAATATAATTAAAAGATTTTATATAAATATAATATTTTTTCTTTTATTTGTATAAAAGATAATATGGCTTCACAATCATATAAAATATGGTTGTCCCATTTTTTTGGTGAGATACTGTATATAAACACTTTTAAAATTAAAAATTAAACATTAAATTAAATATATTTTATATATATCGTTTATTTTTAAAATAAATATTACGCTTCTTATTATTTTAGTTTTTTGACAGGAATAACGGACCACACATTAGTTTAAAATTAATTAACTAAAAATTCTGGGACTTTCTGCGGACAGTCTGGTTTGATTTTTTATAAATAGCAGTCTGTTCTATCTGCTTTTAAATTTAATGGAAACAGTTACAAACCAAAGAATCAAAGATATCAGAGGCCAAAACTTCATTCCACATTTCACCATAAAAAGCCTTGTAAATCCTAATAGCAAAGACATTTTAATTAAAAATGGTGTGCTTGTTCTCTTGTTTCCACATCTTTTCTTAAAAGTATTAAGCAATGCGATAAATAATAATATGTGGTGAAAGAAATTGCAACTTTTTTAAATGACAATTTTTTCAAGATAAAATCATTTTGGTGAAATTTTAAATATAATAAACACATTATTGAAAAATAAATTTATTAAAAATCTTTATTTAGTTTTAATCTACTTTCTTGATCTCGAGAGGCAAGTTTTTCATTGACTCAAAAAATTTAGAAAAATCCAACTAAGTAAATATCTTATTCTATTTTTAAGCTGAGAAGTAGATTTAAACACTCTTCCGCCCTTATATGTATTTCTTTTAAGATATGCCCATAGTTTTTCTATTGGCCTTAAATTTGGGCAATTAGGAGGGTAATGATTTTTTGGTAGGAGATTGATTTTCATTAAATTAATTCATTTTGAGTATCTTTTGAGTAATGAGAGGAGGCTAGAGCAGGCCAAAATAGTACATTATCACGATAATAGTATCTATTAATGAAGCTTTCCAATTTTGGCAAGCATTTAGTTATGTAGATCTTGCTGTTTATTGACGTATTAGCTTTAAAAAATACAGGTGCCGATTTTCCTTTTTCGGAAATCGCAAGTCACATCATTACCTTACTTTTATACTTTGATTTTTCAACAAATTTACTAGAATTAGTTAATTTGGATCCATTTTCTTCATAATAATGCTTATCACACCAATTTTGACTTTCTAAGCTAAAATAACATTCATCATAAATAATTATAGTTTGGCTGTTTTCATTTTGGTTGAAAACTCTTTAAGTCTTCTTTTTTGGGTTGTAGATACCATTGGTATCGTTTTTCGCCTTTTTTACTATTCCAACCTCATTTAAGTACTTTTTAACCGTTGATTTGTCACAATCTGCCTTTTTTCCTAGATATCTGTAGCTTTTAAGTCTTTGTTGACGATATTTTTTCTTAAATTTCGACAACTTTTTTTGGTCTTTCGACCACTTCCTTGCGCTCTATTTGGTTCCATATTATTAGTGAACCTTTTATACATTCTGTAAATTAAGTGTTTTTTATAGCCAAGCATTTGCAAACTTTTACAAGCTTCCGACTTTTTTAATTCACGATTTTGTTCTAAAAATAACAAAATTGATTTTCTGATATTCAAATGTGATCCGAAATTCTTGTTCATATTATGAAATAAATAATTAAAAAACCTATTTATAATAAAATTTAAACACATTTCAATATATTAAAATGATTATGAATTCTATATTTAGTATTTTAACCTTTTTTCTATAAGAGTAAAAATTGTTGCATTTTTCTTCACCATATATTATATCCGGAAATGAAATGGCCGAATTTTAAATCGAGCATTAAATATTAAAAAATAACAATTTTTAATCTTAAAATATTAAATTATGGAGTTCCAAGTATAAATTCAATAAATATCGATTTTTATGCATTCTATAATTATTAATAGAGTTTTAATTATGATGCAAATTTTTTTGCTATGATTTATGGTGAGAAACTTTAGAACTAAAATTAAGAAAATATATAAATTTGACTCAATAAAATAGACAATAAACACTCGAAATGAACAAAAAGATATAGAAATAAACCTTTAGGTGTGAAGATTATTTTACAATTCATATTAGTTGTTTTAATATTTTTAGAATAGTTTTATGTGAGAAACCTATCGATTACTACTTTGTATAAAAGCTGTATTTTGGCACTTAAAAGAAGCCATTATATTGCGATAAGTGAAAGAGTAAGGAATAAAATACAACAAAATAATTAAATAATATAAATATATTATTTTTATTTTCAATTTATTTTACATACATTTCATAATGTCTGATTTTGATTTTGGCCATTTCATTTCCGCATACAGGGTGGCGCAAGTAAATTTGGAAATTTTTCTAATAAAATAGAAATAACTCAATAACTTCTATAGATAAAAATTTAACAAAAATTTATTTCTAACATTTAAATACTAGTAATCAGTGCTTCCACCACTAGCATTTCTTGGATTCTTTTTGGAAAAGAGCGACAGATATTTTTAATTGCGTTCTTATCAATCTCGCACCAAGCCTTTTCAATTCTTTTGATTAATTCTTCCCTATTTCTTGGCCGAGGGTTTTTATAGATGGATTCTTTAAGAATACTCCATACATGTTCTATTGGTTTCAAATCTGGGGTATTGCCTGGTCATTTTTCTTTGCCCCATACGGTTTGAAACTTTGATTCTAAAAGTTGTATATTATCTTTTGTTCCATGGCATGGNCATTTTTCTTTGCCCCATACGGTTTGAAACTTTGATTCTAAAAGTTGTATATTATCTTTTGTTCCATGGCATGGAGCTCCATCTTGAACAAAAGTCACTTTTCTTTTATTATAAATTACTTTTGGGTTCTTTAAAGCTTCTATATATATAGAAATGATTTTGTCCTGCTAATATTTTCCTGTTACTTTTTGATCTTTTTCAACAATATGTAAGTGTCAAACCATTTGTACACACCCCAGCCACCATAATAGAAATTGATTTTTTGGGCAAGGTGTTATTGGAACCTGGCTTTTTTCNATTTGTACACACCCCAGCCACCATAATAGAAATTGATTTTTTGGGCAAGGTGTTATTGGAACCTGGCTTTTTTCTCTTGTATAATATGGATTATTCCTTTTGTTTAATTGGGTATAAAGTTGAATATGAGATTCATCAGTAAATAAGA
>NIPM01001157.1:0-26505 GCA_002738285.1 Holacanthella duospinosa | reverse complement strand
CGAATACAAGTAAACATTTCTACTATAAAGAGCTTTCAATGATAATCACAACCAAATATACCATAGCAGCGTTATACAGGTATATAACAGAAAAGTTTAATATTAATTATAATATACCTTAGATCGAAAACATTCATCGAACATCTTAGCCCAGCACTGTCTCAAGCAAAAAGAACAACCGAAAAGTAGACTGGCTCGTTTTTAAATGTATCCATTACTCTGCCATGTTCGCAACTTTAGGCGAAAAAATTAAATAAAATCTAACTGGTGAATAATTCAAATTAGTTGCAAAATGGGAGAATGTGAGAAGGTAGAGAACAACAACAGCTACGTCTAATTGTTCACAGGCATGCTGTTTACAGTTAGCAAACAAATTTTCTTATTCTATGCTTATGCGATGTACAAAGACTAGTTACATGACTTACATGATGTAGTTTCAGCTCCCTAAGTGTATTAGAGCAGTAAGCAGCTGAAGATAGGCAATTCTGGATCACAATTTCGCCAGGAAGTTCGGAGTCCTCACCATTGTGTATTTTCCAACAACGTGCATAGTAACCAAATTGCTTAATGTACATGACCGCAAACATAACAAGACATTCCGCGGGAGAAGGTTGTTCGGTGTAGCTATCATCACTTTCACCATTTTCTATTTTGATCAAAATATTTTCTGGTTAATTTGCCTCAAGAATTCGGAAGTACAAATATTTAGTTTGCTACTGATGATTTAAGGTGCCCAGAATTTTAAGTAGCATCAACGTTTCACCGCTATGATTGTGACGTAAAATCAGTTTGGTATTCTTTGAAGTACTTCGCTTTCCAACTCAACTGCAATTAATTGTCTAGCTTTAAGTATGAGCAATGTTGTGAGAGATCATTAATGCGACATGTCGGAATGATCTTAGGTTGTTGTGTGCGTTAGGAAAATATTTTGGTTCTAAACCTGAGGGCGTCATGTCCGAATAGCATAGTTCTTCTATGGATTTTGTGAAATATTTAAATTCTTAGGTCGAGATGTGGGGGAAAANCGTAGTTCTTCTATGGATTTTGGGAAATAATTAAATTCTTAGGTCGAGATGTGGGGGGAAACTTAGAGTCTTCCATTTGCCGTATGCTCCAAAAGTTAAGGTCTTTTGTGAGCAAAAATAGATTTTGTAGTGTTTTGGTTGATGATGTGTGTCCGAGTTAAACTGAACCGTATTTACCTTATCGTACTTTCTACTTAAAATTACTGCGATATATTGTAACTTGAACACAATGGCTTTTGGATGGAATGTAACTGCCATTTTCCATATTTTTTGCTTGTTTACAAGTCTTTTTGAAGCCTTTTCTTCAAAACACGTTTTTGTTAAAAATATCCATATTAAACAATAGGATCCTGGAACAAATTTTTTTTTGTTAAGCGTTAGAAAGAAAACAATGGAAATAAGATCAATCCGTGAAAAAATAAAATTCTGTACGATAGAACAAATTTTATGAATTTTTGAAAAGTTCAATTTTTTGATGTTGTTTTGATATAATAGGCTAACCCTTAAAACAGTTTTAAAACAAAGTCAAATATTTAAGTTTTCAAAAATTTATAACTTTTGTGCTAGTGATCACACAGACTTGAATAATTTAAAAGGCAAACCTACATTTCAATGTTTCTTAAACTGTTAATACTCGACAATAAAAAAATTTTTTAGCGTCCTTTCGTACTAACATTTTTAAACCTTCTATCCTCTGTCTCCAGCAAAGAGCATGTCTTTTGTCGACAACTTATAACAACAACGAGTTGTAATAACGATTCTATAATAACAAAAAATATTGAATTTTGATTCGTTTTATAAGTTGCATGGAATTATTTGTTCAGTAGAAATTGATTAGTATAAATTTTTCATTACACAAAATCATTACAATAAGGGTGTCCTGGTAAATCTATCAGAACTACATCAAATTAGTTTATAAAGGTAAATTTCGACCTCATGACCAATTACTTATTGTAAATAAATAGTCCCATTTACCATACAGTTATACACAAAATGAAAAAATGAAGGTGAACATTTGCAAGTTATCAGTATAGGAGGAACAAGGATTTCCTTTTGGATTTAAGGACAAATTTTTAAATTTTATACTTATCAAGTTTTTGCTGCTATGAGAAAATATTTAAAAAAACTAGTATTCAGTGTTCGTTATTATTATCGCAAATGTTGAATAGAATTAAATAAATATTTAAGGAAAACAGACTTTTTTTAAAAGTTGAAGAGCGGAAAATGCCGCTCTATGATGAAAGTAGATAGAAGTGGGGATGGGTACCTGAAAGGATACCTGATGTGATGATGTGGTGACTGGTGGCTCCTTCCTTGTGAGGAATCTTATAGCCCTGAGGGGCAAACAGAACAATAAGTCCCTCCGTGGGACACAAACCCAAAAAGTCCAATAATTGAAGTCCCTCCTGGGACTTCAAACAGCACAAACAATTAATACAATTTAATTAGTGATTGGCGAAAGCCAATCACCTTAGCCCGAAAACAAAAGAAAAACAAAATAATAAATATTTAAATTTAAAGATGGGAGTGAGTGAGGAGACCGACCAGTCCAAGATCCCAATCCACTATGAGGACGGAATGAGCCAGACTGGCTCATTCCCCTCATCTCCAAAAACGCTTACTGCCACGTTGACACACTACTTCCCATGCCCGTTGGACATGGGCACTTTCTGCTCCACAGATCCCTCTCTCCTGGGAAAACTTCGTGACCTCACGAAATATGAAAAATTTAATGGATATAATATAAAGAATTTGGGGAAATAGATAGAAAAAAAAATGAAAAGAAAATTTAACAAATTTAATCGATTTTTTTTTAATTTTAACTTTAATATTAACGGAAAAATACAACCTAATTTTTAATAGGACGAGATGATTCAAACCTTATCCCTCCGGTCGTTGCGGGAAGATGACGACCTCGTCATTCCAGATGATTTGTTGAGTGAAGTTTGAAGAACCATAGAAATATACCTGCGCGCTCGACGTTCGTGAGCTATTTTTCGAGGCTCACACGGATTATCGGTATTATGAACAGTCGGAGCCGGAANTTAATTTTAACTTTAATATTAACGAAAAAATACAACCTAATTTTTAATAGGACGAGATGATTCAAACCTTATCCCTCCGGTCGTTGCGGGAAGATGACGACCTCGTCATTCCAGATGATTTGTTGAGTGAAGTTTGAAGAACCATAGAAATATACCTGCGCGCTCGACGTTGGTGAGCTATTTTTCGAGGCTCACACGGAATATCGGTATTATGAACAGTCGGAGCCGGCGAACGCGAGACTATATTCAAATCCTTTACATTAGAATGGTGGAATTCGGCAGGAGAGTAAGTAAAAACAGCTGGTGTAAATTTCGTCAAATCGGAAGCAAATCGAATTTTGGCGGAAGGTCCAGAAACGGAGGACGACAGAGAACAACGTTTGGAAAATATCGGCGAGTCGGCATAAACATCGGACGTCTTAAAATTATTTTGTAAAATCGGCAAATCGGCACGAACATCAAACGTCTTCGAATTTTTCTTTGAAATCGGCAAATTTTCATTAACATGGAACGTTCTAGCATATTTGCTTCTGACAGTCGACTGATCGGCAAGTGGCTGGAATGCTTCAGAAGTACCATTGACAAATTTCGGCAAATCGGCATGAACACTGGATCTCTTAGAATTATTTACAGAAGTCGGCAAATCGGTAGGAACATTAGACATTTGAGTAGAACTATTTACAAGAATCGGCAAGTCGGCAGAAATATTAGACGTTTGAGAATAACTATTAACTAATTTTGCCAAATCGGCAACTTCATTATACGTCTGAGAAGAACTATTTACAACAATTGGTAGATCGGCAAAACTATTGTACGTTTGAGAAGAACTAGTAACTAATTTCGGCAAAGCGGCAAGTCCACAGACAGGTTTAGAAGCCTGAACTGCGACGTCAAATTCAGTATTCTTATATAAATTTTGAAAAAACGTAGCAAATTCAACACAATAACTACAGCTGGCACCATATTTACAAAAGTTAGCAGATTCAGCAGATTTGGCAGATAGAACAGATTCCGCTGATTTGACGGATCCGGCAGATTGTATACGAGAAACTAAATTATTAATGAATAATAAAAAATCTAAACCTAAACGACAAGAAGACGACAAATCGACTGATGGAGTAGATACAACAAATTTCTTCGACTTATGAACAGGAATTTCGGCAAAAACAGCAGATTTTGAAGAATTAATATTTTCGGTAGATACAGCAGGTTGAGATGGCTTAATTATTTCAACAGAGTCGTCAAGTTTAGACTAGTGAGACTTAGTAACTGGAACCGGTTTAGAATTATGAAAAGAGCCTGTAAAAACGGTAGATTTTGACTCATTAGTCGATTCGGCAGATACGATAGAATAAATAAATTTATTAGATTCGGCTGAAATTGCAGATTTTCCAGAATCATAACGGTTTCGGCTGGTATTTCTTTTACGGCAATAACGAACTACGCGGCCTGTTTCGTGACAATAATTACAAATTGGACGGTTCAACGAATCACGTGAATACGGTGGAAGTACAGTGTTACCTCCAAAACGAGACTGCTGTAAACACAAAAAACCATAACCGGGTGGAAGGAAATTTGAAGCTGAACCGATTGTACCTGATGACTTGCTGGTTGATACCTCTTCAGGTACTGTTGGAAATATAGGCTGTCGGGTCAGAACCGTCGGCCGTCGGACCGGAACCGATGCCTGTCCAGCAAGACCTGTAGGTGATCGATTCAGTAAACCAGAAAACGAAATGTTGCAATCAGATGATATCAAGTTCTTATCCACATAATTTTGCTTCCTTGGCCGCTGTACCCGCCATTCGCTGTAGGGGTAAGGAAGCGGGAACATATTTCGACAAATTTACGACGACAAATACGAATTAACGGTAAAAAATATGAAGAAATCGACAAAACAAAAATAAATTTACAAAGGAAAAAAAATCGAATTAAAAAATTATGGAAATCTGGCAATACTAACGGTAATACGAGAAAATTGCCAAAATCCAGATGAGAAAAATTTCAATTAAAAAAAATCCCCAAAAAGTAAACCTGAACGGAGTGAAATGAGCCGATGAGTGGAGTTTGACCTCTCTTGGGGTCAAACTAAACAATTGTAAAGAGAAAAAAAATTTTGAGCTGAGCTGAGCGAAATGAGCCGATGGGTGAGCCTGTCCGGCTGCAAAAAGAGCAGACAATAACGATGAAACGCTCGGAAAACTCACGGTAACTGTTCCCAAATCGTCGACTACAGATGAAATTAACGGTAAATCGGTATGAGAATAATGAATTTGTAAAAAGTTTGAAAATTTGCAAAATAAAAAAAAAATTTTAACCCAAAAAAATTTTAACAATAGTGGTAACCACCACTAAAAACTTCAAAAATTCTCGAAAATGGCTGTTTTTATGAAAAAAATTAACGGCAAATCGGTGTTAAAAATTAACGGTGAAACTTAGTAAAAACTGACTTTAATTTCGCATTAAAAAAAAATTGTGAAAATTTTGGAACTAGTGGGCAGAACCACTCAGAACCAAGCAAACTTGATGAAATTTTCTAAAAAAGAAAATTATAAATTAACGGAAAACATGGTAAAAAATAATAATAAAGAAATTTGCAAAAAAAGGTTTGCAAAAAAAAATATCGACAACTTACACTTTCCGGATCCCTCACAGAAGATAGTTGAAAAAAATACCAATATAATGACCAAATTAGAGATGACCCACTTGGCAGTGATGAGAGGAGCGGTCTGCCGTCAGCAGCCACCGAAGGATCTGATGAAAAAGCGAAGAACTAATCCTCCGAGCGAGATGCTGCTCGTCAGCTTTTGAGGAGCGGAAAATGCCGCTCTATGATAAAATTAGATATACTCTCGAACCAAATAGCATTGTGCCCTCGGCGAGATGACCATGCTTCAATTTTCCATACAAATATTGTAAAATTAGAGTGGTGTGTGGCATTCATTCAACTTTATATTGATTTATTCAGTGAATGAAATGTCGTCATCAGAATTGTCTGAAATTTCTTCACTGCTACTGCTTTCACTAGAATCTCCTAATCTTATAACAAGATTTGGATTAGATTGGATTAATTCCATGTTCCTTTCAATTAATCTATCGCGAACCCAATATTTTTCTTCGTATTTTTTAGTTTCCATTACACAATTTTTCCATAATTGTGGAGTCACTAGAGTTAGGAAATGATTCGTAAGCTTTAAAACATTTTGAGTGCCTCCGCCATTAACTCGACTAACGGAACCTTTAATCCAGGCCCATATTAACTCGATTGGGTTAAGCTCACAATGAGCAACAGGTAAATACAACAACTTAATATCTTTCCCACTATCTCTAGTAACATTTTGAAGTTCGTAACGCTCCTCCGTTGGATAATTTCTATACTTTCATAGAAGCGGTGACATACTTGTCTGATTACGGATATGGTAAACGGATCGCAATGAATTTGTTTTGTGTGACGATCCGTAGTTTCATTTTCAGTCTGTGGTGGTAGCACTGCCGATGACCTCTTTATCGTGGATACGTTGACACCACATGCTATAGAAGTTGCCTGAATCACATTACTAATTCCAATTTTTTCCACAAATTCCTTGCTATGAGGTGTCTTTCCGCCCAACTCCTTGTAAACACTCTCCTTCAACTTAATTAAAAACTGTTTCACATTTAGAACTATGTCTGTTCTAATTTTTGATGGCATGGTTAAATTAAATCAAAGAATGTGACTTGTTTAATTCAAGAATTAAACTTTCCAACTTCACCGCTTANGGTTAAATTAAATCAAAGAATGTGACTTGTTTAATTCAAGAATTAAACTTTCCAACTTCACCGCTTAAAATTTTGAATGATAACACGCGCACATCTCTCAAAAAAAAAAAAAATCTCGCGGCGAGAACTTCGTGGGCTCAATGCTATTTGGTTCGAGAGTAAGTGGGGATGGATACCTGAAAGGATACCTGATGTGATGATGTGAGGAATCTACTAGCCCTGAGGGGCAAACACAGAACAGTAAGTCCCTCCGTGGGACACAAACACAAACCCAAAAAGTCCAATAATTGAAGTCCCTCCTGGGACTTCAAACAGCACAAACAACACACAAACAATTAATACAATTTAATTAGTGATTGGCTTTCGCCAATCACCTTAGCCCAAAAACAAAATAATAAATATTTAAATTTAAAGATGGGAGTGAGTGAGGAGACCGACCAGTCCAAGATCCCAATCCACTATGAGGACTGAATGAGCAGACTGGCTCATTCCCCTCATCTCCAAAAACGCCTACTGCCACGTTGACACACTACTTCCCATGCCCGTTCGACATGGGCACTTTCTGCTCCACAAAGTTTAACTTCAGCAAAATTTGAGTGTCCATAATTTATAATGATGTCAAAAGTAGTAGAATTGTCTTACTTTGATGATAATTTACAAGAAAAGATATACTAAGAGGAGTAGAAGATGGAAGACAAGTACTTGCCTGGATAATGGATCATAAATTTTACTCTTTCTCTCCCTCCCCATTGATTGTCATTGGGCAGAAGTGGTGTCATTTCCACAGTCAAATAATCACCCGTGCTATTGATAGCTTGGCATCTGAAAAATTCTCTCTTCAGGTGCTTCCCTTCATACCAGAAGTGAATCGATGCCGAGTAGGTATAAATATTCTCGGCAATAAAGTTATTAAATTTTCTATCTGTCCATTCCCATCTCCTCCTTCTCTGTTCATTTCCTTGACTCTAATAAATATATTTACCAAATTAAATAACAAATTTTTAATAGTAAAATTTCTACTAAATTTGGCTTTTACATAATCGGCATCAAACACCCACATTATGGGATACTGAGCTTTACATCTGAATTGAACTTCTATTTTGTTATTTTCCAATACTGTTCCATCAAAACTTGACGTTTTATGTAGCACTGGCTTAAGAAAGGCTTCTTCATATTCAATTTCAAGTTTTCCGTGGGTGAAAAATACTGATACTACAATTAATAACAAATAATATGGGTTAGAATATATGAGGTAAGTTACCATCTTTTGAAATTCAGACAGAATTCACTTAACCCGTAATCAGAAAAGTTCATTTTTTTAGCCCGCAATTTGTCACCAAATATCTAAGTATTACTGGCCCTAATCCTAACGCTCAACTAAACTCGCACTTTAAAATAAAGTTGGAAGTTTGAGTGGAAAAAGACTTAATTTAATTCAAGACGCGTTCGGTTGCGAAAAACTATGATAGTTAAATAATTGTATGTGAAATAATAATATGAATATTGTAAATTTTGCCAATTTAGGAAGCACCCGAATCCAGGCATTATGAATAAATATATAATAGAATATTTTCTAAACACTATTCTTCACCATTTTTGAAAAATTCATTGGAACAAAAATTCATTTCGAATTCTGGAGTTTTTCGGATAGTATATCCGGCAGGCAACGCCGGATATCGGATATCCGGCGTGTTTTTATTGCCGAATTTCGGATATCCGACACGGTAATCCGGCATGCTTGCTTCATTAAGCTCGTATTGCACATAGTTTTTATTATAAAAAGTTCCGTTTTGACTTATTTCACGCGAACATGCAGGGGCCAATTTTTAAACTCTCTAATGCATTTAATATATATTCCCATATATTAAATCTAATAAAATAATTGTTTCATTTCTTAGGATTTCTGAAAAAATTGTCTAGAAAATAATCCGCGGTGATACCTATAAGTATCCGGTATCCGGCGGATAGTCTATCCAGCAGCGTTTTATGCGTCGGATATTCGGTCGGCGGATATCCGCAATACCTCTAATTTTTAGATATGACTTTGGGTCGTGGCCCTTATAATCACGAAGATACGAACAGTCTGAAACCAATTCTCGACAAAGTGTGTAAGGACAGAAAAACGAATAGAAACAGTTCTTATACCATCGCTAGATTACTCTACCTCAAGGAAAAGCATTGATCGAGACTGTTAACCACAGTACACTGCATAGCTCTAATGTCAGTGGGAAATGACTCTTGGCTGATCTGTCACGCGTTATAGTAAGGATTTACATTTTCAGCTTTATACTTTCACAGATTGTTTTTCACACACTTGTTGAAGCGTGCATGAGTATGAAGGTAGAGTGGGTGAGACCTTTATACAATTTAATCTTGCAAATCTTTCACACTTTCCTTTCCAGTGCGCAAGAGTGTAAAACCGAATCGCAAATCATTGATAGGAATATGAAATGAAAAATTTTTGTAAAATCTTACTTCGAACCCTGATATTAGAGATTGCAAATTCCGAAAAGGAAAACGGGAAATTTCGGGAATTTCGGGAAATGGTTTCCCGAGGTAACCACGAGAATTCCCGTTCGGGATATCAATAAATAAATTTTAAAATAAAGTTAGACTAAACAAGGTATATAAATAATTGTTTTTAAAATAACTATTTTGAAATAAATATACATAGGTGTGATAATTGTGAAAAGTTAAAAAAAAATAACTAGAAATAGTAAAAAGTAATAAATGATTTACCAATAAGAAATTATTAATTTCTCAAGTTTTTAATTAATTAATCGTATTTCACAACAACCATACAAAACCATCAAATGTGTGGCAATTGTGAAATTTTAAATCCCAATGCTTTGAGCATGAGCTCAACCACTTAGATTTCATATTCAAAAATCTCAAGAATGCAAAGGACGAAAGAGATGGAAAGAGATATGGCTCGAAAATAATTCAACTATTAACTTCTGGAGCCTCCCATAAATATCCAGAAAAGTGAATCTTGTTCTAATTTTCACTATCAACGTCAGCCTGATGTTCTCTATCATCTCATGAATAGTGTAAGTTGGAATGACCGTAAATTAATTTTATCTAAGTTTTCACAATTACCACACTTTTGTTTTTAATTGTGAAAAGTAGTTTATCGAATGCAAATAAATCCCTCCAGGCGTTCGAACAGAAACATTAATTAATAATAACCATACAACGCTAGAGATTCGTATTTTGAAATAGTATTATGGAAAAATTTTTTTAGGAAAACCCTTTAATCCCTTGTATATTTTGAGATAAACTCGGAAAAGTGAAAAAAAAATTACAATTAGCTAAGATTTTCTTACTTACTTTTGAAAGGCGCAAATCGATGCGAAATGACATGCACAAATCATGGAAAATGACACGCTCAACCTTATTTTGTTTTACTTTCACAGTGAAACTAAGAGAAAATTCAAAAATTCATAATTAAAGAATATGAATAATTGTACGGGTCCGACGAAGAATAAACCACCTCGGAATTGAAGATTGTTTACAATGATTATTTCTAAATCAGTAAACAACACCACTCATATATCAGCAAAAATTTTAGTAAAATTATTTTATGCGCTCATACTCGGAATTCAATGCCCTTTCTTCTCCATGTCACCCCATTATCTTAAATCAAAACCAAAATAATTCATTGATTCAGTCTAATGCTAGAATTTTAACAGAGAACGTCAGAAATTAAAATTAATTTAATGAAGATTTGGCTTAGTTTTTCGGAATTGCGTCGCCTGAACTTATAAAAAATTTCAAAATATTTAATATATTTAATTAAACAAATTATTACTCAGAAAATAAGTTAGGAAATTTTTAGCTCACTTTGCAGGAAGCTACATCTAACTGTCTATCTTTAACTTACATTATACTGTTTAGCAATAACCTGCCAATATTCATTATTGTACTATCCGCAGGTTATACCAGGGTCACACGGGTCAACCGTATATTTTTAATCAATATATTTTTTCTTGCAATTTCGAAAGGTTCAATTACGACTAAGTTGATTTGGTGCAAATATATTTAGATTTAATTCTATGACATTTGACCCAATAACCGAGCGCATAGAAATATTACAATATTAACAAGGTAACTTATAGAAACTTCTACTTGTGCCTGTTATGGCTAAAAATGTTGGCGTACATTTTCAACCATCATTGCTTCACGTGACTATGAAAATAGTGCAAAAATCTGACAATAGTGCTGTCTACGAAGCAGTTGGGTAGCAACAGGCCGTGGTTACTGAGTTCAAATGCGGCTTATCACCTTCAAATTATTTAGTGTGAGACTTATTTTAATATTAGGCCTGATGGAAAGTGACACTAACTTAAAGGATATAAGCAAGGACAGATTAGAGTTCAACTCCTACCTGATGATAGTCTTAGTTTTTTTTAAGTTTGATGTTATGTAATTGGTGTGTAATTCTATTTACACTGAATTTAACTTTATCTAATTTATAAACAAAATTTAAGCAGATTTAACTTGCCGATATGTGGAGAAGTTTTTCTTTTCAAATTGAAATCCATTAGACAACCATCCAAAAAATTATCAATTCCGAGGTGGTTTATTCTTCGTCGGAGCGGTTGAATTATTAATTTCTGCATGGTTACCTTTGTTTTTTCTTGTTTCGGGAAACCCGGGAATCTCCCAAAATTCGGGAATTTCTCGTTTCCCGTTACTAGGGTAATTTTCCCGGAAATTGCAATCACTACCTGAGATTAACGGAGAACCAAAGTTTGAATACACTGGGAGGAAGTTAAGGCATCGCAGTGCCGTAAGTAAATTCAGGTATGCCTAAGCCAACTGATTTATCAATAATTAATATTAAATAATTTTCTTACTTTTAACTAATTTCCATCGTTTTATCCTTCGAATCCGTATCATCATCATGCTCGAAAAACTCACTGTCAGAATAGCTATCGCTTTCTGATTCCAAATGTACAGAGTGAGTTTTTTACGACCAGAACGGGGATTCCTACACTACCATACCAGCTCCCATTCATTTCTTTGGTTTCAAGTTTTAACAAGTGAGTAAGTCACACAGGTAAGTGTGTGATAGTAGGGTAGTGTGGGTATTCCCGCTCATTCATAAAAAACTCACTCTGTATAACTAAACTAGGGTTTGAAGGCGTTTCAGTCAAATCTCTCAATCAGTCGGTCTTTTTCCCAAAACTAAGGATTTCATACCAAATATACATTTTTTGAAATAAGCGTGAGTATATAAATCCGGATTGCTTTACAAGACATTTTCTCAAAGTTTCCATTTTTATTTTTTAGAAAATTCGAATCTTGCCACATGTTTTCAACAATTTATCAATCGTTGAATATTCTTACTATTAGGGATGCCCCGAAACTGGAAAAATTAAGTTTCGGCTTCGGCCGAAATTTAGTGCAGTCTCTTTCGGCCAGGCCGAAACCGCTGAAATTTCTCACTTGTCATGATTGAGAAGCATGAGTCATCTTTATCTCGAAGTGTTTACGTTTTAGTTTAATTAATAAATTTTAACTATTCCTGTTTGGCTTTTTCTATGTTTAGCTATAATTAGTAATTACTACTTGATTTAAACATATAGTGAATATATAAATGTGCCATAATGGACCAAGCGGAAAAAGTAGAAGTCATTGAATCCGGTGAAGAAGATTCAGTGCCTACTGCTTCTACTTCCGGTCAGTTATCCAATTTAGTCAATATAATCACAAAATTATATATATAACTGATATTTTTATGCCAAATTATAATAATTCGAGTACTGAGATTAAAAATAAAATATTCTTCTTCAACTCTCAGTAGCACTAATATAATGTAACTGTTCGAATAGACTTGTCCAGGATTGGAAATATTAAAAATAAATAAGCTGGATTTCACTGCGCTTCTCATGTTAAATTTCGGCCGAAATTTGCGTTTGGGAGTTTCGGCGTGGCCGAAACTGGCCGAAATCATAAAATAAGCAGTTTCGGCGGCCGAAATTTCGGGGCATCCCTACTTACTATCATAGAATTTGTGACTAACTTGTCAGACCTTTGCCACTTAAAATGGAAATTGTGAATTTACAGATTTTATGATAAATATTTACTTCGAATTCTCTATTTGCCCAAAATCAAGACTGAATTGTTTACCTGTGCTGTTAAAAAACTGTCCCTTTCATTTGCCTTATGTCCTCTTACGTTTCTCTTTTTCCAGTTTTCATCACTACATTTTTTTACTTTTTTCACTATGCATTTGCTTATGTCACAGCTTTGCGATATGACTAGTCACTTTCTTATTTTATTGGAAATTTAGATCTGTGTAATCCTGCGTAACTTTGAAGTACACTCCAACCATTAATATTGTCACCACTGCATTGGAAGTTACTTTTTACTCATACTCCATTTTCGCTGGAGAAAGTGCAATAAGTTATTGTCAATTCTACAGGGTGTTTAACATTTTTTTGCACCCTAGAAAGCATGACGTCATTTTTTCACACTCTTTTGCTAGCAGCAGTATGGGGTGGGAGGAGCTACGATGAAATTGGAGAAAGTGGGTGCAAAAAAAGATTAAACACCCTGTACTCCATAAACCAAAAAAATTTTTGGTGATAGTGTTAATTGTTTTAGAAAGATCATGCAAAAGTAGGGAGGAGAAATTTTTTATGAAGTCCCTGCGACAACTAGAAAAAACGTTACGATTTTCAAAATTTTGGAATTTCAAAACATTCTTTTCGAACAATGTACATGAAATTTAGGTGTTGTTGTCTATCCCTAATGCGCTAAAAACAGTAATGGAGGAGGTCGATATTTAACTTCTGTTAGTTTTGTATCGCTCGCTTCGCTCTCGCTCGTGCTTTGCTCCGATATTGCTGTAATTTATTGTCGTCCCGCTCTTCTCTCGCTCTCGTTCCTAAAAATTTCGTTCATATTTCTCCGCTCCCACTTCATTAGTCATTTTTATGTCACCCCTCACTTCGTGGAAACAAAGCTGGGAAACGAATACCGCCGAGCTTTTCTCTAATTTAGTGTTTCTCTAATTTCTACCTGGTCTTAATTCTTTACTCATCCACCCACATCAATTTCTCGCATCCCAATATCTAGCGATTCAGAATAAGTTAACAAAATTATCTTTCTTATTTGTTTTCTACATGCTAAGTAAACGAGAAAAAATTTTTGTTAACTTATTCTGAATCGCTTCTCTCAAAATCTTCCAACCTCATCTGATCCATCTATTTATTATAACTGGTGCGGCAGGAAGTAGTAAAGTGGCGTCATCAGTCTTGATTGTTTTTGTTTAGCAGTGTCGATTGAGCTAGGAGCTTAACATATAACGGAAGTCAGAGACGTTATTTGCCATGTTAAAAAACATTTGGAACAGGTTAAATCTCGCTTGCGACCCGTATCACCCATGAAATTTATATTTCTAAAATTCAAAATCACTAGCTTTTTCTTAACACAATGGATTGTATTTGGGAAGAATTAGCGGATTATCACTTTATGACTGATGTTCATAATTTATAATCTCAATCATATATCGTGAGTTATCATTTTACTCATTTTAGTCACGTATATTGACAATGCTTAGCGTAACAAAAAAGTAAACCAATATGGTCACTTTTAATATTTAGGGAGAACATTTAAACTTCTTAAAATTGAAACCGTATATATTCTTGTATTAAATTCAAGACAATCATGAAAATTAAAAATTAAACTTACCACATATCAGAATCAATTGTAGCGAGCACATGTTGTTTAGCTTATACAACACTACACTCATAAATAAGTTTTTTATTACCATTTTTATTTTCATGACTTCAGACTATTCTGTAACAGGAATTTGGTATTGCGGTTAATTAAGGAAATCCGTTATGCAGAAAAATTTTAAACTACAGTTTTTATTGGAAATGTGGTTCCTGATGACAAAAATTTCAAAGCAACGATTTCGCTAATTCGAGCCTACAAAAAATGGCAGTGTTAATCCCCACCAACGTGAGTAGGTGAATTAATACGGATTGCTTATGTTATTTTGTAATTCTATTAGTCACCTTCACTATAAGCGTAATATAACACAGTAGTCCACCAAATGAGTCAAAAAATTGATTAAAAAAATTTTTTAACAATTAGATATTGATATCATTTCTTATAATGATATTATCAACGACGCTATAAAATTTTAGACAAAAAGGTAGTGAAGTTGCAAATATTTGAATGAAATATAACAGTCAAGATGAAATTAGTAAGAAAATGTTTTTATAATTAAAATTGAAGTAACTTTAAATAACATTAGTAGTTTCATTACTCTAAAACTCTAAACCAATAATAAAAGAATTTGTTAAGTCTAGCTAATGATAAAGTTGAGGGAAAATGAATGCTATGACAAATATTTAGTAGTAGTTCCGAATTAAATCACGATCTATAAGAAATATGAAAAATTAATGGTTTTACTTGGAATCACTTCCAATTTCATGACTAAACTTGGAATCAATTGCAATCAAATAGTTGTACTCGGAGTCAATTGCAATTCCATAGTTGAATTCGAAATCGATTGCAATTCGTTAGTGTACTCGATTGCAGTTTTATAATGTCCTCATCCGCTTTAGTCACAAGAGTGCACCGCTCGCTCTCTAACATAATAGGCAGAAATTATCTATGCATTGCTATAGCAAAGGATCCCACGAAATAACCAACATGAGGCGCGGGTGTGTAGGATCTCCAACCAAACTCTACAAGTTGACCAAAGAAAAGAAACCAATCACTTATCATAGAATAATCTTCATTCTTTTTTAACTAATGACTATCAGTCATCCACTGTGTGCTTCCACAGCGGATTACACCGCCAACAACAAAGTTCAGCTTCTGGTTTAGTCCTCTGAATATATATTCCTAATATATTCCGCATGCTGAATATTCACATCAAGTTTACTCCGTGAAATTCCGTTCAACCCGACACTTGTCGAACTGAATGAATGGGAGCATACATTTTTAATCCAATTTCACAACCTAAAGCAATTTCGATAAAGGGTTTGAAGCTAGAGAATAATATTCTAATTTCTGAGCTCTACTTCATTAAGATAAGTAACCACATACTAGTGTTCTCCATGACTCCGACTCCGGAGTCGGAGTCGGAGTCGACTCCTTGACTCCGACTCCGGAGTCACCCGTGGTTTGCTATGGAGTCGGAGTCGATGACTCCGGAGCTGGCATATGCAAGCAAGGAGTCGGAGTCAATGACTCCGGAGTCGACTACACACAATTGGAGTCAGCTCCAAAAAAATGTCATGCGCAGCATATAGCATTACATCACAAACAGAATACACGTATATCAGTAATGTATGATACACTAAATATTGCAGCTCTGCTGCTATATATAGGGGCCGCTTTAATTAACAGCTCTTCTTCTTAATATAGTGTAGCTGTAATATACAGTTGCTTTGCTCCTACTTTTAGGAGTATTTTAAAATTTAAATATTTTAAATAATGGAGACATGCCGACGAAGAATCCGACAACTCAAAATTAAAAATTGTTTACTAATTTTTAAGACTAATACGTAAACAAGTGCCGGGACAAAGGTCGGCAAGTTTTTTCACAAATTAGTTTCAATTCATTGACCTCTCTCATCATAACTTCCTAACTTAATTTACTTTTTTTAGAGACTTTTGTCCTTAATTTGCCGACTTTTAGATGAATTTTGATTTATTTTTAAACGGAATTCCCTTGACAACTGCCCCACCTCCACACAAAAAGAACTATGTGCATAATATGTATTTGCAAAATCTAAGTAAATGTGAATTTTGACTCCGGAGTCGACTCCGGAGTCAGTGCTCCAACTCCGGAGTCACTCCTTATTTTCAAGGAGTCGGAGTCAGTGACTCCGGAGCCACTCCAAAATTTTCTTGGAGTCGGAGTCAATGACTCCGGAGTCAGTGACTCCGACTCCGGCTAAACCCGGAGTCATGGAGAACACTACCACATACCGCATTAAAAACTTCCGACACAGATAGAAGAATTGTTTTTAAACAGCGATCAGCTACGCAATTCTGGCAATGGAATTGTATCAACCTAGATACCCATAGAAGTGAGTCTGACTAAAAGCGTTCTATAAAATACCTGAGATACACTCGCACTTCCGAAAGTATATTCCCGATTTTTTGTGTTTACCTGACAAACAGCATAATTGCGAATACGTTTGACTCTTCATGAAACTAGGAATGAGACATTAGAAATCAAAATTTTTTCAAAATAGACAAGCCACTCCTCAAATTTATATAGAAAGTACCAACCAAAATTTAGCTGCTCAATTTCTAGTACTGATAGAAATGTTTGATCAAAAATGTGTGCGTAATAATTATAAACATTCACTGTGGTGAGATGTCGATAAAATTAAGACTGCGCAAATGTTTGAGAATGCTTAGCAACTGGTTAATAGTCATTAATAGCAAACTTTCCAAATACAAATACTAACTGTGAATAGTTCTCTATAGATTTTAATTCTGCCATGATTAGTTTTCAATCCGTCTGATGAAATTATCAAATTATACAAAGTACTATTACATGCAGTGCAGTTTCCGATTTAGTTAACATGAAAGCAAAAATTTTGAAACACAAAAACCATGGTATTCTGATAGTGGTTTTACGAAAGAACATTGTTTAAATAGTTTTAAAACCAATGAATCTGATTAAAGATATTGGAGTTTGCTTGTATTCTGCGCAAGTTTCTGTACGTCTGATTTTACTTCACCAAAATTTTAGCTATCTACACTAGTAGTCGCAGATCCAATATTCGCTTGACAACAACATTCGTGATATGGTCTAAGCGTCTGACACGATAGTTGCTTCTGTCGAAGTGAACCTTCTGAATTTATATAAAATCTTTAATATATTACACTGTATTCCTACAAAAATTCAGACTTTATAAGATAGACAAAAAACTTGCCTTCTAGAAAGAATAAATAAAACTGTTCATGCGCGTTAACATTTATTACGACTCGAATTTTTGAATAATAAAAAGAAAATTTCTAAGTGAATACTTCCAAATGCTTTACCTAAATTGTTTCTAATGGAAAACTTCAAGTAGGGTGAAATCTAGAGTTGTTGTAGAGTTGCACTCTTTTTGTTACTTTCCGAAGCATTGCATGTTCATGAGGTTGGCCATTAAACGACGTCACGATTAGCGTAGATTATAAGTCTCCTAAATTGTATATTCTATTGTAGTAAATCTGGATGGTCTCTCATAACGACGTAGTTTGCCAATTCTTTTCTTAATGCTTATAATTGAGATACATGTTAGAGTATTTGTTGGTTTATTTCTGAATATTTTTATGATGTCATAAATATTACTAGAATTTATTGGATATTAATCTGAACTGATATTAGGCGACATCAAACTAAAAACTTCTATTTAAAAAATAATATTTCAAATAAAGTCGAACTTGACTGCATTAATTGCTGTTGTTACCTTTCGAGAAAACCACCAAACGACATTGATGATAAACTGATTTCTTTCGTTACACCTTAACGGTTGGAAATTAAAGCAAGTGAAGATACATTACACATGTCTTCGAGAAGACATGTGTCACCTAGATTTCCGTTATTAAGCTTTAGCTCTTTTAATACTTAAAAACCAACGTATTTGAAAATAATCAAAAAGTTTAAGAAAAAATAAGAAGATAAAACAAACTCGTTGTAACAGTTGGGTAGTATGCAACTTGTGCTAAGGGAGTGGTGGCATGTTCTGTTCGTTTTCTATATTTGTGTCCTATCCTTACACAATATTTATGAGACCATGTTCTTTATACACTCTTTTGCCTCCCGCTAAACTAGCATCAAGAATTGATAGAAGTTTGCTACAGGGTTTGCATCTGGTAATGTGAGAAACACGAATTAAACTTCTTTGTGCTTAAACAATTGCACAAGAGAATTTAATTATTATTCAAGAACAATAAACATATTCATTGGAAATCTTGTTAAATATTTAAACTTTCATCCGTTTCCACGTTAACTTGTTCCTACGCTACACTACCTCTTGTTTGGATTCACAAAAAATTATAAACAAGCTACGACACTAATCGTATTCACATCCACATTCATTTATAGTGCAAATCATACTTCTTTGTCTCTAATTAGCATCACCATCTCAGACAAATCTTAGAATGGTATATTCTGCACTGTACCCGGTACCCTGTATTCGCATATGTTTCTATTTTGTGACAACCAGACACGTACGAATTATCTAACTCAATTTGCCTTTCTGTCGCCTGGTCCAAAATCGATCTTAAGTTAACTCATCTCACACCTTTTTCAGGTTTGCTTACAATTGCAACTGTTCTAGTTTTGTTTCAAAACTTAAATCAATTTTCCGCAATTTTTTTCATTCCTCAACCTAAAACTTGATGTTTGTACATTGGACTATGGGCTANTTTTCATTCCTCAACCTAAAACTTGATGTTTGTACATTGGACTATGGGCTATTCGTTGGGACTACTTGCCTCTTCATTTCTCTTCATAGACC
Organism: Holacanthella duospinosa; assembly: GCA_002738285.1. NCBI lineage: Eukaryota > Metazoa > Arthropoda > Collembola > Poduromorpha > Neanuridae > Holacanthella > Holacanthella duospinosa. The sequence goes on along the minus strand of NIPM01001157.1, from coordinate 7,182 downwards.
AACATTGCCTCAACTGTGACTCAAGGTCTCTTCATCGCAGAAGGCTCTACATGGCTTTTCGTTTATATTTATGACGCCGTTTGGTTCTTGGTTGTACAACATGACATTGCGTTGCTCGACAAAGTTCATCATGGCGTTATTACCCGCTGATTACTTTAGTGGTAGAAGGTTATTGTGATTATAGTGTCCTGCAGTCTGTCTATCACCAATTGCCATGAATAGCAGCATTAATACTAGATAGATAGTTCGGGATTTTAGAACTAATTAAAATGGTCCTTAACATAGTCAAATACAACATGAATGGAACGTTTGATTGTCTCAAAAATCTATCGGTGCTGCAATTAGAAACCACATTTTTGGTGCATTTGGTACAAAATGGTTCTAAATGAGATGGTCCGCTACTGTTTATAGACACTATATGTTTGTTGCAGTTATGCTTGCTTGTAGCTAAATTGAGGTAAGATTTTGGGGTCTCATTGGAACACTGGTGCTATTCATATAAAACGTCGACATTATATTGTGCACGATTTCAATGTTGGGGGCTAATCAAGCAATCTTTGATTTCTGACTACATATTTCTATGGAGATGTAGGACTCTCNGAGAATTGTCTTAGTAGTAAATTCTACTCTAGGATGAAGTTATAGTATTACAGCCAATTATTAGAAAATTTGACAAATTACATGTTCCATACCAGTTATGTTCTTTTGTTTTCTGTCAATCATACAAGGGTGCTTGTATCATTCAGTAGTTAATACAAAAATGCCATGCACGTTGGTGTAAAGGAAAACCTATAATCTGCATTTTCATTGATGAAACACAAGTACGTAATTTGTCATTTGTCATTTTTAGCAGCTGTTGACAGATGTAATTTTGTAAAAGTAAATTTAAAAATGTAATTTTCTTTACATAATCCCATAAACAACATTGAAATTGCATACCAGCATTGTATACTTAATTGCATTGCGTATGTCATGCTCATATGCCCATGTAATGATTGCCTTTGAAAAACAAAATAATCAGTATGACTGGGCACATCATTTTACAGTTCGTCTTACCCCACCATTATTAGCTGTCCGCGTTAATGAGTAACCATTATTCGTAGGTTTTTGTCTATGACAATATATGGGAAGTTTCAGCCGAATAATGATGGTGTTTAACTTTTTCCAAAAATCCAGTATTACTTCACGAAATAAGCAATTTCTGGCATCAAATTTTCAATTTATGGTTTCTTTCACCAGAATAATAAATGAAAGTTTTTATTAAAGAAACTTAGTTGAGTTAAGAAAATTGATATTCCAACAACAAAAATTGAATGGTTTTATAAAGTTTCACGCCCATAAATTATACTTCTTTCGTCCATAAGTCCATTATCGATAGGGACCATTTGTAGCTCCGAGTGGTTTTAAAGATTTCTGTCTGTCTATCAATCAATCTGTCGCCTTTTTGTGATTCAAATTTTAGGTATACATTAAATGTTACACTGCTGTTTGATTACATTCTCATCCAATTTTGGCTGCAGTTAAATAAAGTACACCCACTTTCCTACACTTATACATCATGTGTACAAATTATCCTATTATTATTAAGAAATCCTTTTTATTTGAATTTATTTTTGGAGTAAATGGAGAAATGAACGGCAATAACCTCAAAAATAAACGGCAATAACCTCAAATATGTCCACAGGTTACTTTGAATCAATGAACTTCCGGAAAACTACCAAGCACTTTTATACTGTCAATGTGCATATGAGCGTTATTTTCATCTGCAATTTCTGCATAATTCATTGGAAACATGAGTTGATTCTTATGAGTGTAAGCTGGACTCGATGGTCTGCTTCCACTGGATCTTTTGATACTAAAGCATACATTCCTGCTGTTCCAATCAAACAACTGCTGATACTCTGATTTAAAAAGTATGTAAGAATTCTATGGCTTAGTTTGTGCTTAGAAACTAGCCGAAACATGTTGTCGGAGGGAAAAGTGGTCTCTCCACACTTTTCTGAAACGTATTTTTTTCTCCACTTTCTTCTGTCCTTTTACACTCGATGGCTGAAAAAGTTTATCCTAATGTAGACGACGCACATGACATTTTCTCTTCAGCCTAATCTCGTATCTCCTACAATACTAATCTCCTCTCTTTTTGGCTTTCTCGTTCATTTGTATTCGATTCAAATTTTGTTTGTTTAAAGAGGAGGTCTCATTTAGAGCTTTAACTTGCTGTACAGTGTTACTTTCTCTAATTTTATCTGCTCCTAGGTTTTCCCTTGAGCGTCCCCAGTGACTTTCCTTTTTGTTTTATTCTTTATTTTCTTTTATATAGTTTAATTTACCGGTGTCGCCTTCATTATCACGGCTTTACTCTCTCCAAAATTCAGAAGCAGTGAGAATTTATCTTTCAGAATACGAAAGTATACTCGGATTGAGTAAATACAGATCTACAAAATCTGATCCGTTTTTTATGGATCTGGAGAAGTGGAAAACCTCTACCTCAATCGCCACCGAGTTCACTAACGTGAGTTTATCCGTATTATACTATAATTATTATACTCAATCGTTAACGCTTCACGGAGGTTCCAATATTTTGTCTAACAAAAATTAATTTTATTCGTTTTTTTTTGTTTTGTTGGTTAAATGGAATTGGAATTCGTAATTTATAGCATGCTACTCCTTCATGTATTCAAATTTTGATGTATTGTTCTTGCGCCATATTTTATTTTTTTCCATTTTGAAGTAAAACCTAACACTATCCATTTCGGGTGTTAACTTCCCCGTCTTATCCGTTTAAAAATCAAAAAATTTTATTGCTTCAGGGCACAATTGTGAACGTTTTGCTAGAAAAACGTACACAGAAAGAGAAGTCTCTCAAACTCAGTATCTCCTTAGCAGTGTTTGGAAATGTAATTGGCAAAAAAAATTGTGTGAAAATTGGTGAAATTGGTACTAGCAAAATAAACATGACACATTTTGTAAAACACGCAATTCCTTAGCTATTTCAAAAGTTACTTACTTTGAGTTTTAAGTCTGTCTGTTCTCCTTATCCAGTTCTCAGAACGGGGTAAGAGGTTCCATCATAGTGGATCCTCGGAACCAAATAAAAACATCTGAAGTACGACACTTGTTATGGATCAAAAAACCGCAAATTTCATTTAATTGATTGTTGTCGAACACACCTCACATTTCAACTGAGTGTTGCGAACAACTTTGAAGATACTTGTTTCCCTAATTCTTAGGGACGACGGCTAGTTTTCATGTGTAATGACATGGAATTTTGAAATAACAATTAAGTAACCAAAATCAGAATAAAGAATATACTTTTGTAAATTTTTACGCCAATCTATGAGCCAATTACAGAAATATATGAATGTCCCTATTTGGACATTTTGAACAAATAAAATTTATATAAGTAAATTGTAGTTGTCTGCTTTTAAATCTTGGCACAACGGTTGTTCGATCGACACCGCATAGGGCTATATTTTGGAATAAATTTTAGAATAATCCATTCCAATTTTGACCAAATTTTTTATACCATAAATCCCTCTAATGTCAAAAGGGAAAAAGAAATTAATTGGAAAATCGATAGGAAAAAAGTTATGAATTTTTGGGAAATGTGGAAATATTTTTGAATAACTAATGTAGTTTAGTGTTATTAGGTTTTTCGGTGTGTTTTGGGAGTCGGGTTGTAAATTTGTCTTATTAATCAAGTTCTTCTTTTTTTTTTCACTTTTCTCATTAGTGGCATCACAGGTGGTTTAAAAATTTTTTTTGTTCCTGTTTCCTGTTTGTTTGTTCTCTGTTTCAAATTTTGTTCCTTCATAGTATTCACCATGGCTCAGGTTTGAGTTAGAGTCCATGACTCTGGAGTTACCGATTTCGAAAATTAGTATCTAGAATACAATGGTCCATCTCTAAGCTGTAGACTAGCTATAAGTTGTAATACTACAGTACGTTTATAATCACCAGTTTTCCACAGCAATCTCGGACATTTGATCTTAGAAAACAAATGTGTTAGTTGCATCCAATGCAATAGGTCCAGTTAATGTTAGAGGTTATTACCTGAATTTAGAATACTTTAAAAGCAAATAACTTCTCAAAGTAACCAGTCTTATATTTGCAAATTCCACTTGAAATTCTGTGTAGTCGTCCTTGTACCAAATGCCAAAATGACCCAATAGAATTAGTTCATGTGATGCGTCACTCAATCAGCAATTAGAGGCAAACTACAAATCTGACATGCATTATTGACGTTAAAGTTAAATTTTGCAAAAGAAATTTGACAAATCTATAGAATTATTTTTGGAGAATTTGATTTAACCGCCACAAATGGTTGCCAGATTTGTATTAGGCGTGAATTTTCTGTTCGATTGAAATACTTCTAGCCAAATTTCAGTTGGCTATTTCGAAATTTATTGTAAAGTTTTAAAAAAATCCAGTGAAATTCGCAAACTTTTTGAAAAACTCATGTTGAGCACTAATGATAGATGTTATATCCTTAATCCAGAAAAGATTTAGATTGACAAAACTTTCATTTAATTTCGCGATGAGAAGCTTTAGTACAATTTTTCCAAAAGTAGGATGAGAAAGNGAATTTTTGGGAAATGTGGAAATATTTTTGAATAACTAATGTAGTTTAGTGTTATTAGGTTTTTCGGTGTGTTTTGGGAGTCGGGTTGTAAATTTGTCTTATTAATCAAGTTCTTCTTTTTTTTTTCACTTTTCTCATTAGTGGCATCACAGGTGGTTTAAAAATTTTTTTTGTTCCTGTTTCCTGTTTGTTTGTTCTCTGTTTCAAATTTTGTTCCTTCATAGTATTCACCATGGCTCAGGTTTGAGTTAGAGTCCATGACTCTGGAGTTACCGATTTCGAAAATTAGTATCTAGAATACAATGGTCCATCTCTAAGCTGTAGACTAGCTATAAGTTGTAATACTACAGTACGTTTATAATCACCAGTTTTCCACAGCAATCTCGGACATTTGATCTTAGAAAACAAATGTGTTAGTTGCATCCAATGCAATAGGTCCAGTTAATGTTAGAGGTTATTACCTGAATTTAGAATACTTTAAAAGCAAATAACTTCTCAAAGTACCCAGTCTTATATTTGCAAATTCCACTTGAAATTCTGTGTAGTCGTCCTTGTACCAAATGCCAAAATGACCCAATAGAATTAGTTCATGTGATGCGTCACTCAATCAGCAATTAGAGGCAAACTACAAATCTGACATGCATTATTGACGTTAAAGTTAAATTTTGCAAAAGAAATTTGACAAATCTATAGAATTATTTTTGGAGAATTTGATTTAACCGCCACAAATGGTTGCCAGATTTGTATTAGGCGTGAATTTTCTGTTCGATTGAAATACTTCTAGCCAAATTTCAGTTGGCTATTTCGAAATTTATTGTAAAGTTTTAAAAAAATCCAGTGAAATTCGCAAACTTTTTGAAAAACTCATGTTGAGCACTAATGATAGATGTTATATCCTTAATCCAGAAAAGATTTAGATTGACAAAACTTTCATTTAATTTCGCGATGAGAAGCTTTAGTACAATTTTTCCAAAAGTAGGATGAGAAAGTTGTCTTAGTGTGCGCATCTAAGTTTACCATACTCGCGGTTGGGTTACGTTCGCGACTGCTGGTGAGTCTTTAAAAAAATAAGCTTTCACGATCGAGGATGTTGTACTTAGTAGGCAAGAGACCGCATGGTAAATACAACTAATAGGTTAGTGAAACCGTTCCTACAAGCGTCACTGATCGCCCACACTATTTAAACAAACATGGGTTTATATTCTGCCCTTGAAAACCGAAAGTTTCCATTAAAGTGTGCTTATCTGCCATGCAGGCAGTTCAAATGAGGTGACAAACGGCGAAGGTTGAATTTAGGCGGTGTGACAATAGGCAGAGTATTTACTACATGCGAGCATGGAGTTTAGCCGGGTGAAAGTCAACCGGTTGACATAAGCGAAGTGTGACATTAAGGGGTAGTGACATTAAACTAAAACCACTGTATTACAATATGCGCTTTTTTATATTTTGGATTACTATTATTATAAATAGAAATTTATATTATTGGGTGTCTTTATTTGTATGTGTTGTACGTGATTATCTTTTTTAACCTTGTAAGAAACCTTTTCACCTGCAAACAAATGATCAACACAGTTTTCGTTATATCATTCCGTGTTTCAATTTGTATAGCTTCACAATAACTTTCATGGTTACATTTATATTCGTAGTTTTAAATATGGGAGCAGTATGACACGTGTCATGCAGCGAAAGGGGGACGTATTTCATTTAAATTCAATATTGTTAGGTCAAGCTATTTAGTTGTGTTACCAAAATTTTTATACCTATAGTGTCTATGGATATTAGTTTGCTATGAAATGTACCCCACTAGATTTTTTGGAAAAAGGACAGATTCAGTCTGCGTGGTTTTTCATCGTCGGAACAATAAGGTTTTGATATATNACAGATTCAGTCTGCGTGGTTTTTCATCGTCGGAACAATAAGGTTTTGATATACAATGTTCGTAGAAGGAAGCATCATTAAATTTCTTCAACCACAAATTACAAGTTTCCTAATTTACTTTCACTAGCTAAGGTAGATTACTTAACTATGTATATATAGACCAGCGAAGTCAAATTTCAGTTCGTTTCATAACTGAAAATGATTTAGCTGTTTTCATATCATGGAGTGAAGTTCACGAAATAAAATAAAATGTTAACAAAAAACGAATACAAGCTTTACACTAGTGTTGCCAAATTCCTGCCAAAATTGAAGTTGATTCCAGTTGAGTTGGTAAACGAGCGATTGCAACATCGAACGTCAAAGACAACCACGAAAATACGTTTCGCAGTTACAGTATTGCAAATACTACATACATTTTTTCTATTGAGTCGGCTCAAATTACAGCTAGAGATGAAGGAATTTTACAAGGTTGTTTTAAACATACTTGTACTTATATCATGCGTAATAGAGTTTTCTGTTCGTTTTACATTACATTGTATGACAGTTGAATTTTTACAACTGTTTAATCATGTCTCATTAATCAACAGCATACTGGGTTAGTGAAGTTTATATTATAAACGGGAATCGTTTCCATTATTTTATATTTCAATTCTTTAACAATATTTAAAATCTGCTGATTTGAAAGCTATGTTTAATATAAGTCGCTTGACTAAAATGCGTAT